>JADDOH010005201.1:0-100506 GCA_016648135.1 Agrypnia vestita | reverse complement strand
AAAATTAAAATTAAAATTAAAATTAAAATTAAAATTAAAATTAAAATTAAAATTAAAATTAAAATTAAAATTTAACTTAATTAAAAAAAAAAGAAATTAAAGTCATCCGAGCGATTTTCGCCTTTCCTGCGCTTAAAGAGTTTCTTAAAAATTCGTCATCTATACTAATATATAAGGTTTTGTATGTTTGGATTTAGGAGGTAATATCCAAAACTAGTGATCCGATTTCAAAAATTATTTCACCTATTTTTAGAATGGACTTTCAGGGTGGACATATCCCATTGAAATAAAAGGCTTTTCGTGGTGACCTATTTTACAACTAAAGTCGACGAAAAAATGGTCGAGCGACGCCTTTTTTACGAATGCTGATAAGAGATATTTAAATACTTACTATAAAGAAGTTGTTGAACTCAAAAAGTTTTATAGAAAAGTTCGCGACGACATATATCTATATGTTAAGATTAATAACAAATTGATAAAATGTGACTAAAAGTTCTTGTAAAAGCGACTCGTCATCATCTATAAAACGAAAACATTTTATAGATGATGAGGAGTCGCAGCTTATAGCATATAGTTATTTGTAATTAACCCGCAGTTCTTTAATAAGTCAAAATCTTCAAATTTCTTTCCCTTCAAATGTTTGATAATTGAAATGTCACTTTTAAAACGCTAGTAACAAACCTTTATTTAAAAAATTAAGAACACCACTATTTATTGAATTGTCAATATGTTTCGGGGGCAATGGTAGAAACGTGTTGATTATTCAATATATAGTGGTTTTATACAAAATGATCTATTTTATATAAATATAAATACGGTTCCGCAAAATTATTTTTCTGTTACTGAAGAAACTACAGTTGATACTGGGAATTCAAAAAGTTGAAGCGTTACTTTATGCTAGGTCATTGACGTAAAACTACCCTTCGCTGCGGATTACGTTTACCTAAGAGGGATGATCCGCGTAAAGCGCCGCAGGAAACAAAGGCCGACTACCCCACTTCCGGGGGTGAACCTCCTTCATCCCTGAAGCAAATATTGTTAAAAAAAGAATTAGTTAAGTGTTCCCCGACAAGAACGGAACAATCTCGTCTGACGGTTATTCTATGAAACGGATTTGAATCTTTCATTTTAGAGCAAGTCTTAATGCGAAGGATTAATCTGTAATACCTTGTACTCGGAATTATGTAATTTGCATTATCATCATGTGACTGCGATCCATCGAGGATCTTGGCCTTCTAAAGCGGTAGTTTTTGCCACTGCCGTCCGTTGTATGGACCATGGGACCAAATTCTTGGATTTAGTCTTTATTTAATTCAATATCGATTGTAATGTATCATTCACGTTCAAAATTTACCTTAATTTGCAATTTAGTGTGAACCAACAAATACAGCAAGGTGCAACCAAGTAAGTGTTCTAATTAAAACTGAGTTTCACTGATTTCCACCGGACCAGGCTAATCCTGATAATTAGCGTACAATTTCTACAGATTGGGGGCCCCGACAACAATGTGACTTTTTAGTGACCAAATTTAGTGGAATCAGAAAAAGAGCCACACAAAAAATTGGTATTGGCACATAGTGCACACACACGCGCTTAATACTTAAAATCTAATGTCCCGTGGATCTTTAGTAGCGTGGTTCTTTTGTCGCGTGGGCCTTCTGCAGTGGACCATTTGTCGTTGGACCAAATATCCGCGAATATTTGTAGTGTCACGCATGGTTGTCCTGCCCCACTCCCTCTGAAAACATATAATCCCCTTACCACGACCATATTTTTCACACACCGTTATTTGATGCAGAATAAAACAACTCCCCTATCCTAAATTCTTATTTTAAATAACATCTGAATCCCGATCATCGCCGGGTATTGGACATTCGCCTTTATATTGTACAAAACAAACAGTCTCGTGTTCTAAATTATCAAGAATGTGGATCAAATATCAGATTACTAAGAAGATGTGACAACATAAAACTGTTATAATTACCCTAATTGCTAAATATGATTAATATGACAAATTAATCATTTTCAGCACTTGGCACAGCATTAGTTTCGCATGGAAAAATGTGAAAAAATTACGCCATATAATTAATTATTACTATAACAGCAATCAGTATAATGTATAAAGATTTATTAATTAATTAAGATAAAAGACTAAGTATTAAAGCGCGTTTACTCTGGTAAGAACAATTTTTAAAAAGTAAATTGCAATGAAAATAAAAGAAAATAAAGTTAAAACCAAATTAATTAATCAATTAGAAGGAAATACAGAAAAATCAAATTCACGAAAAAATATTTGGCTGCTACCGGGATTCGAATCACGGATCTCCTTCTATCCGGGGCAGGCGCGTTATCCAATTACACTATAGAGGCCTCTTATATTTCCGTGAATATATCGACCTTATCTGTAAGTATCATTTATTAATTGATTAATATATATTATTCCTTTTCAGAGCAATCCACTTTCTCTGGTATGGTAGGCACAAATTACTTTGTGTAACTGCCGCTAGGAGACGCCAGAATTAACCTTTTTAATCCATTCTTATTTTTGGACACATTTGATACAACACACATATATTGTATTCAAGATCACATTCTTTTTGTGAAGTTGCAATTTTTTCAGAACCAAGTTCTGTGAAATTTAAAAACCAAATTAATATTAGAAATAAATACAGAAAAATCAAATTCACGAAAAATATTTGGCTGCTACCGGATTCGAAACACGGATCTCATCATATCCAGCGAAAGTTAATCAAAGTTATTTGAATTATTCCTTCAGGGGAGAAATATAGATGACCCCTTGAAAAACATAAGATTTTTTACTTGTCATCGTTTATGCTAAATCAAATCTGAGTGTATATATTCTTACTATTTTTAAACTAAGTTGAAAGATTTGAAAGTAGAACTAACTCGCTATTTTTCCAGAATGGGACTCGATTTACCAACCACTGGATTACTAGGTCATAGCCACTTTACAAATAATCATAATTAAAAGCAATTTGTGAATATATCCCACAATTTTTTGTTGCAAGCATACAAGGGAACGTCGCATTTAAAAATTATATTACAAAACAACTTACTGGCTAAAGAACTTATTCACTATTACATTTTCAAAACAAGAAAGCGCTTTGTGGCTTGATATTACATTACATTTAAAATAAAATGAAATACTTAGTTTTCAACCATTTGTTATTAAGTGGTTAAAATTAATAAGTGGATTATTAAATAAATAAGTATTAATAAGAGGTTTAAAACGAAGTATTTAAATTATTAAACTAAAATATGGAATTGATGATTGAAACACTACTTGAGGAGAACCAGGAAGAATCAGGTGTTTCGCGGAGTGCATACTTGGAGTGGAGACCCAATCTCACGTACTGCAGTATATTTATATGATATTCTTATGAATTATTTAAATAACTATATGTTTATGTTAACATATACACCAGAATACGCCTGAAAACGATTATTTTAATTTTTTTTACAGACCAGTATATATTTTTAACAATATTTTATGTTTTTTCTGATAACACAATTACTGGATTTTTAACTAGAATTTCCTCTGTGGAGAAAAATTAGTTATTGTGTTCTCATAACGTATTATACCTACTTATGAAAATGTTGCATTTAACAGTGTATTTTGATATATTTTTCTGTGTTGTTATACGACACGGATGGAGGGACATGAGGAAATTATATATTTAAAAGCAATTAAAAGCACATTTTAAAATTAAAAAATAATAGAAAAGATTTCATTGAGCCATTAGTTTACAAATAAAAAAATAAACCTATGAAGTGTTAATATTTTTATTAATATAACAATATTATTATATCTGCCACCATTTAATTAGAATAAGTAACAAGTGACGAAACGCACAGTAATACAAAAAATAAATCAATGCACGATTGTAAGAGCATACGCTTCATGAATTTATAAATTTATTACTTTGTCAAAGGATAATAAAAATGTCAAAAATTTGGATATCTCGCGGCTGTCTGCAGTATAATCAGACCGGTAAAAAATCCAAATTTTCCGCGCGAGAAAAGAATTTCACAAATATTTATTTCGCTAAGAAATACACGTTTTCCGTCTAAACAAAGAAAATGGAGGAATTCGAAATATTCAATTTAAATCCGTCTCTTAAATTTTAATATCTATTAATTTTATAATTAAACGAGGTGTAATTATTTTCTTTGTAGGTCTTTTAGCCCCTAGAAACAATATTTCCCGCTTGGGAAATAAATTGATTCGAAAACCTCGTTAGCCAAAGTAAGGCAGGCTCTGTAATGTGATTTGGACGTTGTTTTAAAAATTTTAGCGTCATTTACGGAAGTAATAAACGGTTTTAAAAATTCACCGCTTTTTAATAATTGTTACTAATGAGTATTTAAAAACATATATAACGTAAATGATGTCCTGCATACTATTATGTCTAATCGAAATATGATATTATTAATACTTTTAATATTTAAAAAAGCATTAACTTTGTGGTTAGACATTATAACAAAGTGTTAGTTAAATTAGTATAAACCACTACCAGATTTTAGATCTACCGGTTTCGAGACGTACCCGTCTCTTAGTCAGGATCAACACTAGACTACTATGTTTACAACACTATACACCACAACCATAGTATTGTTCATACGAATATTTATCACATGCGTGTTAATCTTGTCAAGGACAAGAATGCAAAGAGAAATGTTTTTGGACTCTATTTATACATGATGTTTGACGGATAACTTTATATACTTCTTTCTCCCTCTGACCACACCACCGACGTTTACTTACGTCTCGTTTATTTCTTATTTTCTTTTGCGTCTTTTAAGTGTTGGGATAAAGATCTGACATCCCAATATTCAGAATGGCACAGTTAGTTTTTTTGCTACATTCGTGCACATTGTAATATTTTGAAGATAAAAACATTTTATAGATACTACAATATATTATGCATTGTTTTCCTCTTAGTTTAAAAGGGATTGTTTCTTGCTCAAATATAAATGTACGCTTGGTTTTCCTTGGACAAATATTTTCTCTATTCGTGACAGTGGATACAATTTACTCGGGAACATTTATTTATTTGCTTCGCGGAGAAAGAAACTCCTAGTCTTTGAAGTGGGGAACTTAAAGATCTCTCTTAAGGGATTTTGGAAGGGCTTTGCCTTTTGATGTGCATAATGACGAAGATTGTCGGCTATAGGTACGTTTCTACTCCAAAGTGCGGCCTCTTTGAACATAAATATATGCCTTTTAATACTGCTTGAGATCTTCTGGTTTCATGACTATGTAAATGTAATATTTTGAAATGCCTCGATAAGGAAACAGTTTTTCAGTTACGGTCGCATTCATTTCTTTCCTCTAGTGCCGTCTTTTGTAGTGGAGACCGAGTGGAAGTCAAATGAGTCATTCGTGTGAGTCGAGGGTACCGATTACCGATATTGCAGGTGAACGCACCCGGCAGACCTATTTATTAGCAGATAATATTTGTAACTTATTTTTTACAAAAAATATGTGTGGCAAATCCATTTATGATAGAATTAAGAACGAAGATATTAGGAATGAATGTAAAGCTGATCTTAGCATAATCAATAGAAGGGTCGCTCAGATGGTTTGGGCATGTTGAGCGAATGAATGAGGAAAGAATGGTAAGAATGTTATACAAGGCAAGTGTTGATGGCGCCAGAAAGAGGGGGCGACCGCGGAAGTCGAGGTGTTACCAAATTAATCAGATACTGGAAGATGGTCCCGTTAGAAGCCTCAACAACCGGTGAGCTTGCGTGCGAAGATGTATGAATGTGGATGAGGCGAGAGTTTTATGTCAGGACAGAATCGTGTGGCGCTCTATCCTCTCTGCCTACCCCCACGGAAAAAGGGCGTGATGGTAAGTTAGTTGGTTAGATAGTACCCCATTTTACACACCTCATCATTATTTGTGACATCTGGTAGCGTTAATGACGGACATTATTACAAAGATAATTATATTTTTTGATTAATGATCAATACCAATGACACGATACAGTGATGGATGCACTTATTAGTATTAATTTTCATTAATCTAAAGTATTAACAAAATCTAAATATTAAAAAAAAATCTAATTCAAGTTTTTTTATTAAAAAAGCATAATGATAGTGTTTACATTACATTTATTTATTAACTTTAGGAAGTTACAAACGGACAAACGAACAATGAAATTATTTTTATTGGGGATTGGTTATAACTGAATGTATGAATGGTTGGTGATAATGTTATGTTTTAGTAACTAAACTAGCTGTAACCCATCAAAAATGACGATAATTTTACATGTCGGTTCCTTAGGAATAAATATTTATTTATTTCATTTAAAAAAAATCGAAAAAACGAAAATCGTATAAAAAAATTTTGAAAAAAAAAATTCAAAAAATTTTTTTCCTTAAATTTTTTTCTTAATTTTTTAAAAATATAAATAAGTTACGAAAGTCATACGAAGTTACGGGGACAGATAGACAGACGCATGGACAGATAGACAACGAAATTATTATAATTGGAAAAAGATATATAAATATTTTTTTTTTCTAACCAGAAGAGACTTCGCGGCATACCTGCTCTAGAACCAATACAAAGCTGACTTTGGAGGCAATCTAATCTTCCTGAGAGTTGAATCAAACATCAAACATGTTTTACTCGTAGACCATGAAATTTTAAAAAGTAAAATGAAATCATCACAGAAAGTGGTGACGCAGCCGAGATAACACTTTCTGGCATTGGAAATAATATAAATTAATTGTAGCGAAAATAAATCAGTCAAACCCGGTCTCGATTGAAAATCGTAAACAATTTTGGACGTGCGTGCGACGACCGACGACATTATTGTGGGCGTCGGGGGCGGTTGTCAAACGGCGATGTGACGAGGGTAAAATGTTAGAACTGCGGAAAAAAGAAAAGAGAAAACGATAAACGACGATAATAAAGTCACCGGTGAACTGACAGTCTTGTATCCTGAAGAAAGTCTGTGCCGGATCTTAGAACTGACAAAAAATATAGGTAAAACATAATACAAATGTTACTTCGGCATTTGAAAGCACTGACTTACTGCTCTTGTATTACATGTTATCCGCCAAAATTCCCCGAACTCTAATGTCATAATATCCAAACCTTCTTAGCTACATACTATCGTGTACTTCTACAAAAAAAAATTCAGGTTTGATACTATAACTTAAGTCTGACGGCCACTGGCTCTTAGTCTATACTCTTAACCATGGAAAGTTTGTAAAATTTCAAAAAATATTTTTTAGTCGATTTCACTGTTCCGATTAGAGTATTGAAGATTCATTATTCCACTAAGCCAGGCGGATATAATGGTAGAATTACGTAGTATCTAAATCTATCGAAATGACTAGGCTATTTTCGTGAATTCTTGAACCATCGCGACGCGACATTTATCTATAAAAGGAGGACCGGCAGGCTGCTGCGCTTTGATGAATGCTACATGACCTGCGCATGTTTAACAGAGAGACAGATTTTCTGAGTACGAGTACGAGTACGAGTATACGAGTAACAAGCGAAAAGTTTTCTAGTGCGTACCTGAGTGATTTACGTAACGTGAGTCAGTACAAGAGATACAAGTTGTTAAGTCAAGAAGAGTGCTTTAGTTAAGTTCGTGTCCAGTGAATTTTACTTTAATTCGGTTTACGTGTTTCATTTACTTCCCATAGTCACGTCCCATGACAATACATTATATTGTATTGTATTCGTATTTTTTTATATTACCAAATTTTATATTATTTATAGGAAAAATGTTGAAGAAACATATTTAAATATATAGACCTTACCTACGAAAATTAAATGATATCTGAGTACGCCTCCCCAACCCAGATTGCCTCACGTAATAAATGCCATATTTGCTTCAGCGCAAAGCACATTTCAATATCACCAAGGAAAAATGTTGCAAATCCGTCATTCGATTAGAGTTTTCGAGTTTTCTCGAGACTTTTCAGTCAAACCAATTTCTGCGAAGCTCGGACAGCTTTTCCTCGTTACATCGGAGCAAAACTTTTTCTTCTCCTGCACAAAGGTTCGAGGACACTTCCTCGGAAAGTTTCGTGTATTGTCGCACGATTCGGGTAGTCTAGTTACAGAAAGTTTCCTGGCACGGAAGGTACATTTTGTTAATGTACCTTCCATGGCTATCTGGCTATTGATGATATGCCTGTAAAGTAGGGCGGAATGAAAGAATTTTTTAAAAATTTAATTTCCTGTATTGTCATGAGACTTTTAAAACAAGAACTTTCGATCGGTTTTAGAATGATACGGAATGCGCGAAATTATACCAGAAGTTTTGAGAAAATCAGCTCAGAAGATACGTCGCGGCAGTTGAATCGAGTCAGTCTTAGTTTGACAGCTGTGATTAACCACAGTAAGCGAAGTCACAGAAACAGATGAACTGTGAAACGGCGTGAATTAAAAGTACCTGCGTGTGGAATATTCTAGTGGTGAATCAATGCGAATTACAGAATAGTGTTCCAATCAAGTTCGTGACCAGTGAATTTTTTTATAAATAAAAAAACAATCGATTTTAAATATTTCATTTGATTACCACCTCCGCAAATACGTGGTAATTATAAACGGTTATCTTGATGTTCAATATGTTCTTTACGAAATTAAAATAACAATTCCCATCGGAATTACTCCATAAGTTAAGAATAGGTTATATGAATGTATAATATTCTTTATTTATAAAGCATTATATACAAAATTTCAGACTGCAAATCCAAATTCAAAAATAACATTTTATGTAATTCACAATATTGAGGGTAGAAATCCAAAACAGTGATTATTTCGAACTTAACAGGAGAGCAAAAGAAAGTTATGTCAATCTGATTTTGTTAATGTTTCTTTCATTATTCTTAATCAAAAACTCATACGGAAATCGTTTAGTAATAAAATAAATATTGACAAAATATTATTTTGCTCTCCTGTAAATGTTCGAAATAATCACTAACGCCCTTCGGCTTTCTACCCTCGATATATTGATGCAACAGATAAAACAACTCCCTTATATGATTATACCTTTTGTAATATAGTAATATGACATAATATGATATTATTTAGATGACATTATTTTATACCATCATGTTATATACAGAATGTATGCGCATGTCATGCTAAACTAAATAAAAAAATATATAAATATGTAATTCATCATTAAGTTTTAGAGAACGTTTGGAGTTCATGAAATGAAAGAGCAATTGGTTGTATTGTTTATGTTTATTTCTGAATTAAGATTAAGTTTAGCTCCGAGAGCCAGTGAAAGTGTACAAGTAAGAGAAGTACATATGGATCAAAGGAACTTTGTTGTTACGCGGCGCAGGTCTTCCTGATGTTACAGCATAGGCCTGACTGCGAGTAGTGTAGCGTCGCCCGTCTCCTTAGCTCGACCCCTTTGTTCTCGAATGTTTACGGCGGTTTTTATTACGTTAACGTAAACAAATCACTGGGTCGGACGGTAGGTACATGGCGCATCACAAGTTTGACACATAACCAACGAAACTATTGGCTGAATCTCAACTAACTACGCCACCTGAAAACGGTACCATGTACGACTGAAAATTAATTAATTCAAATATTTAATTTATTATTCGGTTTATTTTAATTTATACAGGAAACAATTAAAAGTATATAATTATTCATATATTGCTTGTTTCTTTGTTGCAGTAAAATATTAAAAAAATAGCAAAGAAAGTAAAGGTGATCTTAGAATAGTATAAAGGTTCCTACCCTTTTCCTTTTCCTCTTCCTTATTATGGGAGTGGATTACTCTCGTATCAGTTTCTCTTAGCAAAGCACACCATGAGTTTACAGCCACTTAAAAAAACGGATACATCCGTTTACATTACGTTTTCAAAATTAGTTTGCTTTTAAAATTGTTATTAAATAAAATGAAAACATTGACTTTATGCTTTTTAATAAAATATTCAAATTTTTTTAAATATTTCAGTTAAAAGATAATTAAACTAATAAGAACATTCATTACTATATCGCATATGAAATCAATCATTAATTAAAATCATAATTCCTTATATAACAATGTCCGTTTCTAACGCTAAAGGATGGATCAAATAAAAATGAGGTATGAGAAGCAATAAAATCATAATTCTCTATTTGATTATGTCCATCACTAACGTTATCAAGACGCTACGCTGCTCTAGATAGCGCTGTTCTTACAGCATTGACTGGCGGCCGAAATACGTAATATAAGTACGTCATTTTCGACGGATTGTAGTTAGTTAATTACTATTTACTATTCAGGAATAAATAACTTAAGCATGGAATAAAATCAAAAATAATGCAAATGAAGAGAGAAGCACCAAGGAATATAATAAAAATAAATACTAAATAAAAAGATAAAATTATTTTTAATGCACGCGTTTGAGCTGAAGTGGACGTTCGCAAGGACCACAAAAAATGAAGTATTTCCTTCCGCTGCAATATTTTGAAAGCCCTTCAAAGTAAAAATGACAAAAAATACTCTTTGCAGTATAGCCTTTGAGTTAGCTGCACCCGCATTGATGGCGAGGATCCTGGGGCGAGCCATATTTACGGCTCTCAACAACTTGGGGCCAATTAAAATAGTTTCGCTGACAGATTGCCGGACGGCATATTTGCTGCGGAACTATTTCTTGAGTCGGAAAGAAAATTAATTCAATTAGACATTTAACATTACTCGGGAAATTAGCGTTCAACTATTAATGACACGAAATATAAACCTTCAACTATTAATGACAGAAAACTATTAATGACACTTCAATTAAACTATTAATGACTGACAACTACTAATGACAGTTCAATTAAACTATTAATGACTGACAACTACTAATGACAGTTCAATTCAACTATTAATGACAGATAACTATTTTTAACGTCATAATTTTATTTCTCAAACAGTACACAGTACCATGAACAAGAATATTGTACACAAAGAAGTGAGTTTTTAAATTTATAACTAAAAATAACAAACATAAAATAACAATAATCCAAATGAGATCTTAAACTCAAATAGTATCTAAGTAAAGAGAGCAGATAAGTAAAATTCTAACAATTACGAAGCAAAAAAAGAAAAATAAAAGATTCAATGTAAGATATAGTATAGAACAAATTAGGATCGTAGTAAAATTTTAAGTAACCAATTAACTATAGTTGAAATCAACGGAAGTAATAATGATAAATATATTAAGCTCTATGGACACCCAAAAAGAAATAGGTTTGTATCTATAATATATCTTAATTTAATAATGTCCTCCTGGAGATAAAATCCAGTATTCTGTTCTTGAAAATTTTAACAAACTCATAATTAAATAATCATATTTAAATAATCATATTTAAATAAATAACAGGTTATAATGAAAAAGAAAATACTTTGTTTTTGGAATAATTAAGGTGTTTAAGTAGCAATAATTATTCCAAATCCTATCACCTTTTGGAAATGGATCATTCTTTTGATTTTAATAAGGGTTTATAAATTATAAAGGATGAGAGATGGATAAATTAAAAATTTTGGAAATTAGAAAAAGTGCCAACAGTAAATTGAATATTATAAATAAACAGGTCTTTTAATAAATAGTTATCTTTTAAATATGTTTTTGTATTAGTATTTAATCATTAATTTATTCATCTAACGTACATTTTTATTCATTTTGTTACTCTCCATACTTTATACACCGTATCCTGGTGAAGGGATCATTGGCCCCGAAACATGTTGGTATTTTCAAGAAATTAGTGATGAAAACAAAATACGTTTATTCTAATTAATTATGTTGTTAATGCCATCACAAAATCATTTTGTCATTATGGAAGAAATTACAAACGGATTGCTTAAAATTGATTAGTGTATCAGAAAAAATATCTGATATGTATAAAATATAGATTTAATGAAATTTAGTGTATTGGCAATATCGAATCCTGGGCCTGATAACTAGTTTATTATTCAGAATATTTTGAGTTTGTTCAAATCTTTCAGAACAGTGCTGGATTTATGTCACAGAGACATTATTAATCAATTAGTGTATATTATAGATATCTCACAGAGACGAAACTGTATTAATTATGGGAAAGTAGGTATAGAAGTCATTTGGGTGTAACAGGACTTATGACCTGTCTTTTGGTAGGCTTAAGTGATCACTTTACACAATTGTAACATTCGCCATTTCCACCCATGATAGAATATACCATGCTTATTCATTTTTTGGAAGTTGTATATATGTTCAAATTGCGTGAAGCTTTCATATATGAGTTGTAAGCGCCTTTTCCATGCGGCCTGTACAAAGCCATTTTCATTCCCCTAAATCCCCACAGATGTCGCTAATGAGAAAATCTACAATTGATTTTACGGAATTTAGGGAGCAATATCCTTTTATTATGTGTAATGAAATTCATCCGAATACTTGCATTACACTAGGATACGCCAGTTTATTATTTTTGGTCATGGCTCTCCAAGTGTTGTGTACCGATACAAACATTGGTTTGCGTTAGCGATATTTATGCGAGAAAGAGACAGCGCTATTTGAGCCGCTTCACGATAGACAATAATGCAACAGCGCACTTGACTGAATGAAGCATAGTATCGGTTTTCAGTGACTTGCAGTAGGTATAAACTTAGGTGTGACTGACTAGGTATATATTAATAAAATAATTCTGTCACACTGTCGCAGATTCGCGGTGGTGGGATCCAAATGAACCACTTGAAATCAATTAAACTATTTACTTATAAACAAAGTCACTTGACATAAACTATAGCTGGAACACTATTCGGCACTCCAAATCAGGAGTAATTTATTCACACAATTTTTATCGTACGGTTCGCCTGTCTGTTATTGTATTCGCTTCTTAAATAACGATGGCTTTGACACTTATACAGATAATCTTCTTGTATATTTTTGTGTATTCTATCAATTTCCAGATTTTTGTTAAATCTTCTAGATTGTTCGGAACACTTCAATTATGTGAAGTTCTTCTCGATTTTCGAATATCGTGATAATACTTTGGGAACGCTGCTGAAAAGGGAGATAATAATATCGGAGGGTGAGAGATCGATCTCCAACAAGATTAACAGAACAAGTCTCGTCTCGCTACTTGCCACTCTTAATAAGACCCAGGATCGCGAAGAGTAGAGTAAAATATCAAATGCTGTGGAAGCAGAAGAAAGGACCTAATCTCTTTATACTACATCCTTATATTAAATCTCATCTCTCTATTTTTTCCATTTAATATGATTTGTAATTATTACGCCACCCGTGTTTACCATAACCCCGGGTTCAAGAGGGTTGTAACTACCCCTGCAGGGTACAGAGACTGCGCGCCACGGGGGACAGAGCGGGAGGCTCGCTAACCAGGTTAGGCTAAAAGCCACTCTACCGCATGAGCCAGTCGGAGTAGGCCTGAAATGCAATGATATTACAGTTTCCTTGTCTGTATTATGTTGGTAGACCTTGCTTATAGTATACAAATCAGTGGCGTGCATCCGTATTGCTTTTACTAACACTATTTTACCACAAACTGTACACTGGATTGAAAACGTTAATTTAAACGAATGATGAAGTAAAAGAGCTGGCTGCGGAAAAACGAAAATGACATAGAAACATGGAGTTTGATCTGTACGCAGCCCATAAGGAAATACGGAGAATACTAAGAGAAAAAAATAAACCGATTAACGAATGTGTACAAACAAAATTACAATAGAAAACTGGGAAAAGTACTTTCAGGAATAATACAATGACTCAGAGAAAATCCTGTTGCCTCTGAACATTACAGATTCCGAAACCATTGAAGACGGCGAAATCAAAGCAGCCGAAATTGGAAAATCGGAAATCAACAGGTCCTGACGAAATCCACAATCAGATGCTTAAATACGCTGGAGATATATTTTTAGGTGAGCTCTCAACTATTCAGTAAAATACTGGACACTTCAACTATCCGTGACTGGAAAACAAGTATTACAATACCTATCTTTTTTTAAAAAGGGACAGAAAGCAAATCCAGAAAACTACATAGGAATATCCTTGCTTCGCTCTACTCTCAAATTATTCACAATTATAATAAAAGAAAAACTTGGAACACATATAATAAACAGAGAGGAACAGCGAGGATTCAGAAAGAGCCACTATATTACAAACGCTATATTCACTCTTAGACAGATAAAAGAAAAAGCAATAGATTACAGTACACCAGCCTAGCTCTGTTTCATCGATCTTACAAAAGTTTTTGGCAGGATTCGATTGAAGGATCTTATGAAGACTTAGTCTACAAAAATGGTACCTCCATTCGCTTATTAATGCCATAAGAGAGATTAACCTGGATAGCAACACAAAAAACAGAGCAAATGGTAAATATACCAAAGCCATAAAAACATCAGTTTAACTGTATGGCGGATAACATTATTGCAGAGGTTGCATCTGTCAAATTGGGGTAGACTCTTGGTAAGGAAGCAGTGGGAATTCTCTGCTATGCTGACGGCGCTACCATCATAGCGAAAAACAAAAATGACTTAGAGAGATGCTCGCAAAGTTTGATGAATCCTGCTCAAAGTATAATATGATCATCTCCGTAGCAAAACAAAACGCGTGACATTTTTCAAAGACCGATTAGAGTGCAGAATCTCAGATACCTTGGTAGTGAAATGCTCAGTTCTCGTGACCTCCCCAAAGAAGTTAAGCCTCAGGTGGATAAGGCTGCCTGAGAGATGTTGTGTGGAGGAATAAAGATATGAGAACAGACAGAAGACCTATCCTAACATATGGTATTGAAGCGAGGGCGGATACTGTCAAGACACAGAGCGTGCTAAGAACAACTGAAATGAGAACTTTGCGTGCTATTGCTGGGATGACTCTGCATGATCGTGCGAGGAATACAGTAATCCGAAGAAGTTTGCGAGGTTTAAATATGGGGGCGACAGCGTTGACGATACTGGTAGAGTCCATTCACTTTAGGTAAGCCTTTTGCATTATTGTGAGTAATACCCTCTGTAACACGTAAATTATGAAATTGTATTCGTTTTTTAAACCAACTTCATTGGCCGCTCTAGTACCACTCTGACCGGCGAGCGGAGCGGTCGTTTCTTTGTTTAATATTTTTCGCTTAAAGATACGGTGACTACAAAATCACGAATATTTTTAAATTTGGAAAGGAAAAATCGCTTTCAGGTTTTTTCAAAAGGAGATTTCAAATGTTTATTATTTAGAATTTGAATTTTTTACGAGATTTTGTAAACGGACTGTTACACAACTAATGCAAAATGCTTACCTAAAGTGAATGAACTCTACCAACACGTACATATAGAAAATGAGTACAACAAGATTACCAAACATAGCTCTGCAATATTTGGATGACATTATATTATACCACATTATGATCATGTTATGCACAACATGTATGAGCATGTCATTCCTGTGTTAAACTAAAATAAGTAAAATGAAATAATAATAATATAATTTTTTTTTCCAATTGATTCAGCGACATTGGAATGCTACCTTGCAAAGATACAAAAAGGTCCAACTAGCATTTTTGTTAATAGCAGGATAAATGCAGAAACATAACACATACACGCATAAACTTATGTTTTGTTCCCCATAAATTATATATATTTATTTATTTTAAGGTGTCCTAATTATTGCTTATTTCCCTTTCAAATAGGTATGTTCTGATTTTGGATAATCCTGACCACAATTTTAAAGCAATTTCATTTCACCTATCGCATATATATAAATTATATATTGTGGTCTTTTTTTATTTTTAAATATTTACTCTAGTTTTTGTATTGTTTATCTAATGTGTTTTCTTACTTGCATTGAGTTAATTATTTTTCAAATTTTAAAATAATATTTTGTTGTCTATCTTTATTTTTTTAAATATTTTCTCATGTTTTGTATTTTTACCTTAAGTGTTTTCTTTGTATCATTAAATGATTTTTTTTTTTAAATTATAATATATTGCACTATTGTAAAATATTAATTGTATATTAATATTTTTTATGTAAAAATTTGCAACGTATTAATTAATCTTTTTTTTAAACTGTATTTATTCTTATTTTGTTTAATTGAATTTTATTTTAAGAAATTTGAGTTACTATGTATAATCGCACTATTTTATTATACCTATTGTACATTCATATTATTTCCTGTAAAAGCTACTTGGGAGTAAAAAAAATATAAAAATAAATAAACATTGTAGATTGACATTATTAAATTTTGATTGTATTATTTGTATATATCTACTTATATTTTTTATTAATTACACAAACGTGTTGGTGGCATATGAATAGATATATACAAATAATACAATCAAATTTGAAATTAATTTTGATTTATAGTTAGGAACTAGGTCTGTTTCACTCTTATTCATTATATCAAGCATAATAATTTCACTGTCTGTCCTTCTATCCATCCAACCATCTATCTGTCTATTCCCGTAACCCGTAACGTCCGTAATTTCATTCATACATTCACGGCAAAAAAATAAATTAATTAAATGGCCGAAGATAGGGCTTGAACCCCAGGCCAGCAAATAGCGATGTTGCAACCGCCGAGCCTGCGTTACACGTGAAAAATACAGTACATATAGGACTTAGCAAAGACGGGAATCATTTTATGTTCCACCCAGCATATTTGCCAGGGTTCAAAATAGTACCTTTGACTACCGGCAGGCGAAATATAAAAAAAATTAAAATATTTTAATAAAAGTCGTTATTCCTATTTCATGGGTGTCGGCTATAAATAAGTAAATCCTTATTATTTAGGAACCGGCGCATGTAAAATTACCGTCATTTTTGGCGGGTTACAGCTAGTAAGAATATAAAATAGTTCAGAATATTTTGAGTTTGTTCAAATCTTTCAGAACAGTGCTGGATTTATGTCACAGAGACATTATTAATCAATTAGTGTATATTATAGATATCTCACAGAGACGAAACTGTATTAATTATGGGAAAGTAGGTATAGAAGTCATTTGGGTGTACACAGGACTTATGACCTGTCTTTTTATGGTTGGCTTAAGTGATCACTTTACACAATTGTAACATTCGCCATTTCCACCCATGATAGAATATACCATGCTTATTCATTTTTTGGAAGTTGTATATATGTTCAAATTGCGTAGAAAGTCCTGTGTACACCCAAATGACTTCTATACCTACTTTCCCATAATTAATACAGTTTCGTCTCTGTGAGATATCTATAATATACACTAATATAAAATAGCTTGAAATTCTTAGGGCGATAAATGTAACTCATTTCCCTTTGACCGGTGAAAGAGAAATGAGTTATAAATTAAGTTGCACCGTTCGGTTCTATTTGTACGGCTTCCAAGTTGTGCTGTCCAATCAAAAATAATGGCAAGCCTCGCGGTAATGGCGGACGCCGTGTTTACTACTATAATTGAATCGATCAGGGTGTGTTCTCGTCGCGTCGTGTCTATCGGAAACAGTGTTGATCGAGGTGATTGATTCACTTTGCTTATTGCAGCGACATCGCACACGTTTCTAAATTGTTTTAAAATAGTTTTCAACGTAAATCTTGTCTAGGATTTTTTTGAAAATATCAGATATTTATCATCACGTAAATAAAAACCAAGTTTTTATTATACTCCCTTTCTTTGCAATAACAACAATCAAAGACGAATTAAAACATATAACATACACTAAACTTACAGTAATTTAATATATTTCTAAAATGTCACATGTTTTGAGCTTTATAAGACGCTTCATGCTTTGAAGATTAAATTCTAAAAACATTTGTCAGTCAATTTAGATTTTCGACATTCGTAGTGAAGTACCTATTATGTATACCGACGGAATAATTCAAATTTAGAAAATATTCCGCGACGTTACTGGGCCGCCGTTGCTAATCAAACTTTTTTAATGATTCCAATTTGAAAAAAACAATAAAATTTCTAAAAATCCGAAATTATACTATAATTATTAGTTTTTTTAACGAAAGTTTGATAGATCTTCTTGATCGTCGCCACGAGTCTACTTGCCAAGTTTCAGCTCGATTGGATCAAAAGGGAAAAGGGTAAAAAATCGATCCAAAGTTTTTTTTGACGGCAAGGGAGTAAAAAAATCGTAGAAATAAAACATATTAAAAAGAAATGAACAATACATATATATTAAAAATGATTAGTACAATAGCAAAACAGTGATAATTAGAAACTTTGAACAAATTAATAATAAAGAAAAATAAAGATAGTTAAACCGATTTACTAGATAAATAAGTTAAGAAGATAAAGTAAACCAAAAAAAATAATTTAATATAGAATTAAAACATTTAATTAAAAGGGAAATGAACAATTATTAGAACACTTTAAATAAATAAACATATATAACTCATGGGGAACAAAAAATAAATAAAATAATAACTAACTAACAATTATGCCATTTCCCCATAGGAGTAGACAGAGACGATAGAACGCCACAGTGGATAGAGACCTGTAACGTTTCCACCTGTACACCTAAGCTAAATACCTAACTATAAAGTTAAATAATATAAGTTTTACGAAAAGCCCAAAGCTTGAGACTTTAAGCTACCGAATTGAGCTTTATTACGGCTTTTGGGACTTTTAAGCACACACTTTATGCTTTAAGCTACTAGATGAAAACTTAAGTCGAACTTAGAACTTCGGACGTATTTACATGAAAGCTAATATTTTCTTTTTTTTTGTTAAGAATTTATATTTTCAAAATTGGCCAGTCGTGATCTTTCTAGTGGTTAGGAAAATTCCCCCTC
The DNA here is from genome assembly GCA_016648135.1 of Agrypnia vestita. NCBI lineage: Eukaryota > Metazoa > Arthropoda > Insecta > Trichoptera > Phryganeidae > Agrypnia > Agrypnia vestita. The sequence goes on along the minus strand of JADDOH010005201.1, from coordinate 81,764 downwards.
CGTTGTGTCCGTAGCTATCCAAAATTCTTTTGATATGTGGTGAGATTCGTATTCTTATTAACGCGACTAGACTAAAATAGATCGAATTCTTACCTAACTATGGAAACAACAAACGCACGCAACTAATCCGTACTCGTCCTTCTAGAAACCGCTCTAGAACTCTACAGTTTCGCCTATATGAGAGATAGCCGATATTGTCCACGTCCGGAGTTGGCCTAAAAGCCAATTATATGCGGCGTGGCCTAGGAATAAACGCTAGTAGCAAAACTCCCTCACATTGAACCGCCATAGCTATAATACCATCGGGGTTAAAATACTGTAATATAAAACAATACAACCGTTGCCAAGTTAACGGCATACGCCAAAGATTCCGCCCGCATTGATTATCAACATCTCATAATAGCAGCTTAGAACAGTGTCAGCACAACCACATGCGGCACCCATTTATGACAGATTTACAAGATATAATAGCATACGTTATATTCAAAACACAAATAAGAAACCTACCGATAGCGCGTCTCACGTTGTCCAATCTGCTCAATCTGTTCATAGTACATAGTAGGGGAAGACAAACATATATATATTCACAACAACTAGGCGCAACAGAGGCTCAGGGCAAGCTTTGTCTGACATTATCGGAGCCCGAGATTCTAAGGGAATGGAAGATACAATTTTGTAAGTGAAATTTAAGAAGTGTCTAACCACTTCTGTTCAAACGTGGATTCTAGATGCCCCCCCCCCCCTGTAGGGGGGAGGGGGATGCGGCCCCAGAGCATCGCCGCATCCGGTGGTTAACTCCTGTTTAGACATAACCTCCCACACTAAGCTGCAGACCAAGATCAAGCCGAGACTCTATTGCTCCTGCTGGAATCCCCCGAAGTCCTCGCTTCCCGGCGACAAACATATCAGGAAGAAATCCCGCGTCTGATATTAAGGTTTGTATATTATCCCGCGGGGCAGTCAAATTGACTGGTGTATATGATGAGGATCCCACGTTGCGGCTACATGAGCCGGATTATTATGATGTTTACTGCTGATTAAAGGGCTGAATGAACTAACTGGGTGACTGGAAAAGACTCTCCCTTGAGCGCGTCAGTCAGAGCCATGTTAGCATCGCCAAATATAGTTGATGTGATTGATCCCACGGTGTAGTCTTATTGACTAGAGATATTAAATGATGGTAAAACAGCATGATCATTACAGTTGATTGTGAAGTTCCTGATATGTTTCTCGCTGGCCGGGAAGGGAGAACCCCGAAGGTCTCTGTATACAGCAAGTTAGAAAAGGTGGTGAATGATGAGAATGATGATGTTAGTAATGCCATCGTGCTCCTGAATGCGGTCCCGATCATAAAGTTGATTGTTAACTGCTGACAGATCTCGTTCATTAAAGCGGTCCCGAGCATAAGTATTGATTGTCGAACTGCTACCTGCATCTTATAATTTCTCGTTCATGAGGAACGTCCTATCTCGTCCTTGAGTACGGAGTTATTACATTCACATACATTCATAACCAGAGCCCGAGCTCGTCGCACCAAGGGGACTGAAAAGACGTGAGAGGTTCTTCCCCTTAGATGTTAAAGGGGTAACCGCATCAAGACCTTCAGACCATCCTGTAATTCTTGGCTTTAAAACCCAGTCACAACCGGGTAGATACAGTTAAGATGGCCCTACCTAGTCCCTGACCTAAGGTGTCTCCCCAATCTAATCAGACTCCATAGCCGAGAACGCGCGCTCCGACATTCGACCCTGTCTTGCCACGCGAGTAGATCCAACTTCATCTTTTTCCACAATCGAAATTCAGCCTCCCAAGATCACGGGGCGTGAAAGACGTACGACTCCTCGCCTCCCGACCATGAAGAGACGAACTTCCCCATTCGGTTCTCGTTCATTATCCCATTTATAATCCCCGCGTGTCTAACCTTAAGAGTCTAGCGCCGGTAATAAGATCTCATTATGCTACGTTGGAAGTTAATATTGCACAACCGGGCGAAATACCTATTTTCCGCGAACCTATTCAATTTGTAAAACGCAATAATATGTATTTATATATGTTAGTAATACGTTTGAAATGCAGAATGCACGTATGATGACCTCGCCTCTATCCTAAAGATAATTAAGGTATAATCCCGACGTTACGTCCCGACTTCAGTACTAATTTGTTTCCGCGTCCGTTACCGTCGAACTCTGAACCCACGTAATGAAATGAATAGTGACCATGAGACAATGACAAATTATATAGCACGAACATTCCATTTGATACACATAAGAAAACATCAGGAATAAATAATATCAAAGGTTCTTATCTTAGTTCTGTAGTTGGTCTGCTTCTGAGATGGCATCCTGATCCGAAGTAATATAACTCTCCAAAATTGAGCAATTACCAGCGCCTGTGTAGCCCTTCATTTCCCTTGTATATATATTTTAATATCAGCGCCTGTAAAACTGTATTAGATCCTAGAAACAAGAAAACTATTCCCTCTACGCCGAGCACATACAGAACATAAACCCCTTCAATCTAGTTCATCCACGGTTATGCAAAAGGCGAAAGAATAGTAATAGTAAAAGGTCCTTAACTGACAGAAGTTGAAGTTCTCTGCAAACTGCCCATATCTTCTAGTGGCGCCTGTGTATTCCAATAACAACTTTCCAGTCATGTATTTAACATAACGTCCTCCTTGTGTGTATGTGTGCTGCAATATCTGTCATCCAGTTAGTGATTCCCAAAATAGTGTTTTCCTTGTATATATATATATATATATATTTCAATATCAGCACCTGTAAAACTGTATTAGATCCTAGAAACAAGAAAACTAATCCCTCTACGCCGAGCACATACAGGACATAAACCCCTTAAAACTAGTTCATCTACGCCGTACAATGACATCACATGCAGACATGACCAATATAATTACAAATATGCTTGCGTCCCGCCGACTGGACGCTGTGTTTTCCAATAACAACTTTCCAGTCATGTATTTAACATAACGTCCGCCTTGTGTGTATGTGTGCTTCAATATCTGCCATCCAGTTAATGGTTCCCAAAATAGTGTTTTCCTTGTATATATATTTCAATATCAGCACCTGTAAACCTGTATAGAATCCTAGAAACGAGAAGACTATTCCCTCTACGCCAAGCACATACAGAACATAAGCCCTTTCAAACTAGTTCATCTACGCCGTACAGTGATATCACAAGCAGACATAAACAATACAATTACAAGTATGCTTGCGTTCTCCCCCCACCTTGGTGGAAGTATTCGCATTCGTATTCACCGAATAGTAGGCGTGATATTCGTATTCATGAAGGTAGTATTCGTTGCATCAAGGTTATTATATTTACAAGTATGTTCAAGTTCCCCCACCTTGGTGGAAATATTCGCATTCGTATTCACCGAATAGTAAGCCTGATATTCGTATTCGTGAAGGTAGTATTCGTTGCATCAAGGTTATTATATTTACAAATATGTTCAGGTTCCCCAGGTAGTATTCGTCGCATCAAGGTTATTATATTTACAAGTATGTTCAAGTTCCCCCACCTTGGTGGAAATATTCGCATTCGTATTCACCGATTAGTAGGCCTGATATTCGTATTCATGAAAGTAGTATTCGTTGCATCACTCTCAATAATAAAATCATATAGATAAATAATTACGGTAACTCATAAAAATACGATATTACTTATATTAAACGAACAAAACAAAACAATCTGTCATATAAGTGAATAACGTGATCACGGAAGACCGAAGGTTAATTCAAGTTCCCCCACCTTGGTGGAAATATTCGCATTCGTATTCACCGAATAGTAAGCCTGATATTCGTATTCGTGAAGGTAGTATTCGTTGCATCAAGGTTATTATATTTACAAATATGTTCAGGTTCCCCCCCCACCTTGGTGGAAATATTCGCATTCGTATTCGCCGATTAGTAGGCCTGATATTCGTATTCATGAAAGTAGTATTCGTTGCATCACTCTCAATAATAAAATCATATAGATAAATAATTACGGTAACTCATAAAAATACGATATTACTTATATTAAACGAACAAAACAAAACAATCTGTCATATAAGTGAATAACGTGATCACGGAAGACCGAAGGTTAACTACCCCTGAACACACCGCGAACTGCCCACAATAGTGAAAAATGTTCTAGAAAACATTTCAAATATCTAATATTGAATGAATAAAACAATGTCATATGAAAACTATCACGGTTACGGAAGACCGAAGGTTAACTACCCCTGATCAAACCGCGAACTGCCCACAATAATGGAAAATGTTGTAGAAAACATTTCAAATATCTAATATTGAATGAATAAAACAATGTCATATGAAAACTATCACGGTTACGGAAGACCGAAGGTTAACTACCCCTGATCAAACCGCGAACTGCCCACAATAATGGAAAATGTTGTAGAAACATTTCAAATATCTAATATTGAATGAATAAAACAATGTGACTATTATGTTTATTGAATGAATAAAATAAAACATCTTCTCACGTTTCCACCTAATAAATAATAACGAATACAGAAAACAATAAAAGCAAAAGAAGCCCATTATTAGCCCTGGCGTGTGGGACCTAATCTTCCCACTTCGCCCAAGCTGGGTTAACCGATTAAAAGGCGTAGCAATATATCGAAAGGTAATTATAATTACAGGTATGTTTGAGTTCCGCCACCTAGGAAATACGTAGATTTTTGATTTCAATATATTGTGCAATATACACTATGTTCATAAGATCGTCCGTTGACAAGTAGTTATGAACTTCTTATAAAATATTATTCCGCAGCAAATATTCAAAGAAATTATATTAACTAAAATATTTCTAACATCTTGGGATCGCATACGAAATTGATAATATCTAATGCCCTTTGTGAACAAACTCTTCCTCTCTGTAGTCAAATAAGCTGATGTTTATGTTTACTCCGTCTATAAATATGCCGTATCAACGTATAATATAACATGATATATATATTAATGAAGATAAAACAATTTCAATTAGCGTTGCAATGGAGCGAAACAAAGGAATATATAAAAACCAAAGAAGCCCAATTTTAATTATTCGTTACTAAGAGAATATATATATTGCGCCCCCTATTGCTATTCTCGTTAGCGGAGACTCAAAATGTTTCCTAAATTTTCCATCAGGTGTCAGTAACGTATATTTCTAAAATATAATTGACAATTTCATATATGGGCCGGTTTTATAAGAAAAAATGAACTTAAATTTCCTTTGTAATTCAAGATATAAAGTAATTTTAAATCAAACTTATTACACTCAAATGAAACGCGCCACGTACTGCCGCTTACTATAGACCAATCCTTAGCGAAGGCTCAAACCCTTTCTTGATTCCCGCTAGGTGGCGGTAGAAACATTTCAAATATCTAATATTGAATGAATAAACAATGTCATATGAATAACCATCGCAATTAAGGAATATATACAATTCGAAACACGTCTTTATAAGAACTTGATAGGAACAAATCGTGTTTTCAACGATTGCCTAATGATACGCAATACAAACATGTAACGAGTTCAAATAAACCACACATTCATGTTTTAATAAAATAAATATAAAATCCAGATGCATTTTTAAAATATATTACTTGTGGGGAATTCCTCGTACGATTTGAATTTATATCACACTGACAATCGTGATATCAAAACCCCATAAATACTCCGATCCCAATTATTTCCAAACAATACAAATCATATAGAAATCCGTGTATTCAATCGCCAGTATAGATAACAAGCATTCTTTAGCATAAGAATACATCCGCCCTGAAGAACCTCTCGCACATTCCGAACCTCGCGACATTGAATATGCATAATTATACTGAATTTTAAAACCCACAAACAAACACGAAACACTCTTCGTCAGTAAAGTATTCCATTTTAAAGCCTTTATATCTTTGGTAATATATGAATATCGAATTTAAATGATTTTTCATATGAACAGCGACAGAATTATATATTTCATAAGCGTTATGCAATAATTCACAGTCGCCACATTACGATTTCTTGTACATTAAATCCGAAGCGCGTATAGTAATAATTATCACTAGGCCCAAAATACGTAACGAAACAATCCACAGCATGTATCAATAATTGTTACGATCCAGAAAGTTCTAAATTGAATACACGAAAAAGGCAATAGAAATAAATAATATTGAAAATGCTTAGCTGTATCTTCGAGTGTTGCTGCCTCTGCGACTCTCTGATGGTATTTCCGTCCTCTCTCCACAAGAGCCTCCGGCCAACGTTGATGCTGAAGAAAGAAGGGCGATCCTCGAATTTGTATGGCTTATATAGTCTATATTTCTCGCCATTTTTGACTCCAACCAACGTGTAAAAAGCAAAGTCTAACTCAGAAAGCCGCTGATTCGTCGAATTCGTTCCGCGAATCCACGTTCTTGATAGGCTAGATTCGGTGCTCACGGCCCGCGTCTGTGATTGGACAATCTCGTTAAACAAAATAACATAAAGCCTGCTTTACACGCCCGCGTGCAGAGATAATAAAGCTCGTCCGCACCTACCTATCCGGCAAAATATTTAATTATAGAGTATTTAACGGTTTGTGAAGCTTCTCTTTATTATAAACTTTAGCAGATAGATATTTTCGTATAATTTTTCAGCAATGTCTATTTGAATAGGCCAATATCGTTACAATATCTCCTTAACTATTGATATTAGGTCATCATAGCTTGAACATTTTCGACTCATAATCAAGGCAGGAATATAGCCCTGCGAGGTTATTAATGTTTTACGAATAACCCTGTATAATATACATGATCAGGGAGAGGGACGAGTTTCTAGTATCTGCTTCACCATATGACGATACTCTTCATATTTAGTGATAAAGTAACGACCAACAATTAGGTCGAATTAACTGTCCTCTACTGTGTTATATTGGGAAAGTACCTAGGCAGGCGGTAGACAGGTAGTTGGAGCAAATGGTTGTGTGGGAATATTTTGTCCCTTACCCCCAGACATGTGGCCGGAACCGGAGTTTTGATTTATTATTCATATTTTGAAGCGCGTCCCCACAGAAATGGCGGGAATTTTTTCACCGCAGGCTGCCTCTACCCGACAGAACCGCTGAAAAATATTTTTAAAATACCTTCATTTCGGAAAAGCTTACGAACATCACGTTATGTTATCGAAATATTTTTTAAATTAGGCAAAAAAGTAAATTAGATTAAAACAAATTTAAATATGTTTTTCTGATTATATTATAATATGTTCAATTATTTACTAGTAGAGAAATCAATCATAAGAGAGCATCCATAAACTATGTGATTTTATTTTTAAGTCTTTTGGACCCCTGCCTCCCCCACATGGCCCTAACGTGGCTTTTCTATTAATTTCAGAAGACATTTTGTGCTGTTTTATTATTAACGATTAATTTAATAATTACGTAGCTAAACTCTAACCCCCCCACCCCCACGTAGCATTCTATCTACCCCCCCCTTATAAGGCCACGTAGTTTATGAACGCGCCCTTATAGAAGCTTTAAGGCGAGCGTTTTAAGTCTTTTAAGAAAAACTCAATGAAAAAGTAAATAATAAACTTTAAAATATAACGATACTGTGGAGCCAGCTTCGCCAATCACAATACTTAAACTAATATTATTTCGAATTTTGTAATTAACAAAACCTATTTTTTAATGACAATAAATTAACTGTTCGAAGAATATTTTTTCTTCTGTATGAAGGCTTGAGTTTTGTGGTGACATTATTATTAAAATAAAACACAAATCACTTTGTTGTGCACAATAATCCTGAAGAAGAGAACATTGTTCTCGAAACATGTAGATTGTTTTATCTAATAAAGTGGTGAAAACAAAGTGATTTGTGTTTTATTTTAACAATAAATTAAACAACAATAACTGCTAACTTATGACAATAAATTAAACAACAATATCTGATAGTGGTTTTTACTAAGTTAACTAACATGCTGTTAACAATAACTGCGCCCGGGGTTTATGCAAACTTTATAAAACTTGACTTAGTCACTTATAAGAATTTCTATTGGTTAAATATCTCTCAGAAAACCATCTTATCTTTTGATTGGTGAGTCATGTCTTCGTGGTGTTAAAGTATTCCCGTTACACGTGCAATTCGTTTAATCATAAAATTTCACTCGTGTTTCGAAAGACCGCATTTTTGTCAAGTCCCTCTCTCTGTTTTCCATTAACATGGTTTATCATATTGTAAAAGAATGGTTAAAAGAAGGAATTACACACTCCCCGAATTTCTTGTGATATGTCACTATATGACCTTCTAGAATACCTTAAAATACTCTAGAATTATCTATGATGTCTGGAAGCGACGAAAATATTTTCGTAAATACTGGAAATATACTAAGACATTCTAAAAACCAACGTGTTTTGTATAAAAAGGTGGAATCGAGCCGCGGCGCATTGTTTTTATTTTGAAATTTCTACCGGTGCGATATTGGTGACGGAACGGTAAACCACAGTCGTGGATAATCGAGCGAAATATTAAGCCATGAACCTACTCGTGCGTTAGTTGAACGGAGTTTAACTGAGCTTAAGTTAGCAAGTGTTTGTAGACCAGTGATATATTGCAAATAGTGTTAATTAAATAATAGTGTATTCATTAATATTTAATAATCTATCTCAAAGGACCAGAAAAATAACAGATGAGAAAAAATTTAAAATTGAAACCAAAAAACAAATATATATATACAAACACCTACCTTTTCTGACTCTCATAGCGACGTAAAATAAATTTTTCCAATATTTGAATTGTTAAACGATAACATATAATTGTAAAAAGAACAAAAAATAAATAAAATTCGTATCCAGTGACTTTGTAAATTAATTAAAATAATTAATAAATCTTTAATTAATTTCCTGTGTTTAAATTTTTCTCTTGAAGGTACGTCTCGTGACAATGTATAAAAAATGTTATTTTGTCCCATTTTTCTCAAGGTCTTCACTTCGCACTATATCAAACACGCTTCATTTCTGTTTCATCCTTGAACAAGCATTTGACTAGAATCCGTTCAGAATTCTCCTTGTAGTTGCGGTATTTACGTGCTTCTGGGTATTTACGACACGGCCCAAAAGCTGTCATATTTTCGCTTTATTGCGCGGAAATGTTTCGCCTCCATTCAACTCCTGACCTCTTTGGGTACTTTTTATTCCGATACATAAAATGTGTAACAAATTATTTGAAGATGTTAGGAAAGTAAATATAAAACGGAACGACATTCATCAATGTTTAGTGAAAGTTGGGGATAAGAATTTCTAGTACGTATAAAATATAACCATCATTTTTATATGACGATGATATTATTTTTAAGCTCATTTTTATCTTTCAGTGAAACCTTAAAGGCTAACTGATACATTTATGTCCAGAAAATGTTTATGGTTACGTTTAGTTAAAAATGAAGTTAGAATCCATTAATTTTAAACTAATGACATAATTATACGAATATAAAATTTTCACCAATGATTATTATTTATTCAAAACTAAAACTGTTAAAGCGCAAGCTTTAAATAATTCATCAAAATTCAAATAATATGGTTCTAAATTGTAATTTAGGGGAGTGACTACTGTACCTAGTTTAACTGTTTGTACGGTATTTACTCACATATATGTACATTATTGGATCATTCCTCATTCTATTGCTTTGTATTATATGGTTCGCTTTTGATGCCAGTGAGGCGGTTTTGGGTGGACGCCTCCCCGCGCCGCTTGCACTCATATAAGTTTAAGTAGCGCGGGAAGGATGAGGGTGTAGGGCCGATATGGGAGCTATTTCTCATAAAATAGTATTGGGTGTGTGGTGAGTTCCTCTTCACTGTTACGCGAAAGACCTGGCACGAACAGATACTAAGTATTGAAGGATGACCCTGTTAAAATCCTCAAACACCGTAGAGCATGCATGAGAAGATGTTTGAATGAATGTAGCTGAAGCAAAAGTGGTGTGCCAAGATAGAAAAAATGGCGTTGTATCCTCTCTGCGGTAAAATGACGTGATGGTAAGTTAATTAGTTAGCCATCGACTATATTACTTTTTAACGAGTTTCGAGAAGATCCGGGTGAGTGTTGTTATATCAATAATGTACCTAAATTAAAAAGAAATATGTAATGCAACAATGTATTGTTTGGTTTTTAAACAGGTATTTAGTGACTTGATATTTGAAAATAAGTCGTGAAATTATGTTGATAAAAAATTATTGTTTTTTGTAAAAGTAAATAGGTTTATTTATTAATTAGATTTACCAATTATATATATAACTGATTACTGCTCCCATAAGCACGAGCGTCGGCTCTTTTATGGCGAGTAAAACGTATTATTGTATGAATGTATTATGTACTCATGAAATTATGTATTTCCATAAGCTTATAATAAATAATCAAAAAATGAAATATAGATATTCATATTTTCTTTTCTATACTCTGATTTAAGATTCGTTTATGTGAAAGCAATCAACACTACATAACAAAAAGCAAATAATGCCAAAAACATGGTTATTTGAGTAAGGTTATTGAAAGATGTCAAGGATTCTTAAAGTTATATATAGGTTTTTTACACTATTATCTAGTTAAAAAAAAAAAGAAACTGAGTTTTATGAAGTAAGATATGGAATTGTTCTTTAGGTGAAATATACCAAACACAATTGAATTAGTAAGAAATGACCTTATTTTTCTTGGCTTCGATCCATGTAAAATCAGTCTTTAAGTGCTGAAAGATGGAGAGTATCAAATAAACTCCCTTATACGATAGAATTTACGATTTCTCGATATAAAATGTTCGTGGTATACTTAACAATTTTTAAATAAAATGGATTATTTAAAAATCATATTTAAAATGTTGTGCAATAATATATGCGTTACCTGCTTGGCACGGATGTGCTCTCAGCAAAAAAACAGATTTCATATGTGTGTATAAAAGTGTTATTTATTTTTTACTTAACATTTTAACAAACTTTTTTTAATTTTTCTAATTGATTGAATTAATTGATTTCAAACCTGTTAAAACGTCAAAATTAGCTGCATTGCAAAGTTATACAATAACTGTCAAGATACAGAAATGGCAATATTATCATTTTCAGAATACGGCCGATAGACACCTACTTACAGTCTGTAACGATATTGGCCTATTCAAATAGACATTGCTGAAAAATTATACGAAAATATCTATCTGCTAAAGTTTATAATAAAGAGAAGCTTCACAAACCGTTAAATACTCTATAATTAAATATTTGCCGGATAAATAAGTACGGACGAGCTTTATTATTTTGCACGCGGGCGTGTAAAGCAGGCTTTATGTTATTTTGTTTAACGAGATGTCCAATCACAGACGCGGGCGTTAGCACCGAATCTGACCAATGAAACGCGTCTTTAGAGTTAGACTTGGACCTTTACACGCTAGTTGGAATCAAAAATGGCGAGAGATAGGAGCTATTGTTAGGCGTTACAAATTGGAAAGGGGACTGGAGTTTTCAGCTTGAAGGTCGGCGGAGGCTTTGTCGAGGAGGAAGAAGCCCCTACGTTCTTTCACTCTCTTGGCCCGACGAGCTCGAATTCCGGATATGAATGTTCATGAATGTTAGCTAAAAGACTCAGGTAGCCGTACCTCAATCGAAACCTTCGTTCGGGACCTCATCAACGTACGAGACAGGGCGTTCCGCATGGACGAGCAACTATGAGAAGCAAATGAAGGGGATTGAAGAAAGAGATACACTCGCGATACAGATAGTTGTATGTAACTGGGATCAAATGACGGGGTGCGTGTTCTCGATCCAGGGGATGAACGGGACTGCGGGGACACTCTGGGTGGGTCTAAGTAGAATTGCGCAAAGCCTCCACACAGTTAAAATGTGTTCAGTCAAGCAAAGGTGAAGCATTTCGAATCGGACCAGAGCGTCGTGCCTCAAACACAGCCGGAGGGAAGAAGCCCCTACGTTCTTTCACTCCCCTTGGCTCGACGAGCTCGGGCTCTGGTTATGAATGTATGTGAATGTAATAACTCCGTACTCAAGGACGAGATAGGACGTTCCTCATGAACGAGAAATTATAAGATGCAGGTAGCAGTTCGACAGTCAATACTTATGCTCGGGGCCGCTTTAATGAACGAGATCTGTCAGCAGTTTAACAATCAACTTTATGATCGGGACCGCATTCAGGAGCACGATGGCATTACTAACATCATCATTCTCATCATTCACCACCTTTTCTAACTTGCTGTATACAGAGACCTTCGGGGTTCTCCTTTCCCGGCCAGCGAGAAACATATCAGGAACTACACAATCAACGTAATAATCATGCTGTTTTACCATCATTTAATATCTCTAGTCAATAAGACTACACCGTGGGATCAATCACATCAACTATATTTGGCGATGCTAACATGGCTCTGACTGACGCGCTCAAGGGAGAGTCTTTTCCAGTCACCCAGTTAGTTCATTCAGCCCTTTAATCAGCAGTAAACATCATAATAATCCGGCTCATGTAGCCGCAACGTGGGATCCTCATCATTATACACCAGTCAATTTGACTGCCCCGCGGGATAATATACAAACCTTAATATCAGACGCGGGATTTCTTCCTGATATGTTTGTCGCCGGGAAGCGAGGACTTCGGGGGATTCCAGCAGGAGCAATAGAGTCTCGGCTTGATCTTGGTCTGCAGCTTAGTGTGGGAGGTTATGTCTAAACAGGAGTTAACCACCGGATGCGGCGATGCTCTGGGGCCGCATCCCCCTCCCCCCTACAGGGGGGGGGGGCATCTAGAATCCACGTTTGAACAGAAGTGGTTAGACACTTCTTAAATTTCACTTACAAATCTGTATCTTCCATTCCCTTAGAATCTCGGGCTGCGATAATGTCAGACAAAGCTTGCCCTGAGCCTCTGTTGCGCCTAGTTGTTGTGAATATAAATATGTTTGTCTTCCTCTACTATGTACTATGAACAGATTGAGCAGATTGGACAACGTGAGACGCGCTATCGGTAGGTTTCTTACTTGTGTTTTGAATATAACGTATGCTATTATATCTTGTAAATCTGTCATAAATGGGTGCCGCATGTGGTTGTGCTGACACTGTTCTAAGCTGCTATTATGAGATGTTGATAATCAATGCGGGCGGAATCTTTAGCGTATGCCGTTAACTTGGCAACGATTGTATTGTTTTATATTACAGTATTTTAACCCCGATGGTATTATAGTTATGGCGGTTCAATGTAAGGGAGTTTTGCTACTAGCGTTTATTCCTAGGCTACGCCGCATATAATTGGCTTTTAGGCCAACTCCGGACGTGGACGATATCGGCTGTCTCTCGTATAGGCGAAACTGTAGCGTTCTAGTGCGGTTTCTGGAAGGACGAGTACGGATTGGTTACGTGCGTTTGTTATTTCCATAGTTAGGTAAGAATTCGATCTATATTAGTCTAGTCGCGTTAATAAGAATACGAATTTCACCACGTATCAAAAGAATTTTGGATAGCTACGGACACAACGGAGGGGGAATTTTCCTAACCACTAGATAGATCACGACTGGCCAATTTTGAAAATATAAATTCTTAACAAAAAAAAAATAATATTAGCTTTCATGTAAATATACTTCCGAAGTTCTAAGTTTGACTTAAGTTTTGTCTAGTAGCTTAAAGCATAAAGTAGCTTAAAAGTCACAAAAGTTGTAATAAAGCTCGATGCGGTAGCTTAAAGTCTCAAGCTTTGGGCTTTTCGTAAAACTTATATTATTAAACTTTATAGTTAGGTATTTAGCTTAGGTGTGCAGGTGGAAACGTTACAAGTCGTCCTAGAGTGACATTTTAAATGAGGTCCAAATTTAAGCCGAGTCATATCCTGCCCTTGCCAGAATTTATTAATTATTATTATTTTACATTTACATCAAACTATACTCTGGGGTATAAAAAAAAAGTAGCAATATCCAAAAAATTTTAATGCAATCATTGTGGATTACTAATTTATAATGTACTGAATTCGTGATTTTATAGGAAACAGAGTGCATAAATTTATAGAAAACAGGATTTTGGAAGAGATAGATACATAAGATCTAGAATTCAGTACATTTTAAATTAGTTATCCTCGATTACGGCATTCTAAATATATTTTTTTATTTTTGTATAATGCTTCCTACGCTTATATATATATATATTCAACATAAAAGGTATAAATTAGCCTTCAAAATTTTAAATAATAATTTTTCAATTCATTCGATCCTAATTTTGTCCATCTCCCATAATGTGGAATTTATAAAACTAAATCTATTCCTCATTTAAGGCAAGTCACATAATATATCAAGTACTATTAAAAAATATTTTGTTTTCCTGTAAGCTCCTAAACTAGTTGAAAAGTTGACATGTTTTAAACACAATTTTAAAGAGAAACTTAGTGTCATAATTTTGTCACAATTTTCATCAAAACTTTATGACATCTCGTTGCTCACTAGATCACGAGATATCGCTCCCCAGCTTACCAGACCGATGACATTAATAATTTAATCCAGCTGAAGGTAGTGTGCAAAGAAGAGTAAAGAGAAGAAGAATAAATAAATTCATAATTAAATAGACTCAAATTCACTTGGTTTGCACCACATTATTTTTGGTAACACCAACCGGTTTCGGAACCTTCCTTAGGATAAATTGCAAACTAAATATTACAAAATTTTTTCAATTATGTAGTTTCTTAAAATTTCTCTTGTTTGTGCCTGCCTTGTGTATGACATTTTCAACGTTCATATTATTTAATTGTTTGTTTTTAATAATTTTTAAAATGTGTATTTATTTTTAATGTAAGCTGTGGACACTGGAGGCGTGCAGTGAGAACGTGCAGCATGACTTTTATTTAACCATTATGTTACTACCCAGGGTACCTAGGTACTCTACCTGGATGCCTCTTCCCCCGTGCATTATTTAATTTTGTATATCACGAATTGATGTTGAGATAATGGTCAAATAGCTTCCTCGAAGGTCACTGCGTCTCATAAAGATATCTGTATCCTTTATACCTGATTTTTATCAGTTCGCTTGACATTGATTAATACATTTTGACTGAATTTTTCCTTTATGTCTTCAATTCTAGCTGTCTGAATAAAGCATGTGCAATTTTATTATTATATATTTATAAAAGTTATAATTTATTAAATGTTATATATTTTATTACGGTTTAACTAAAACTTATTATATGTTAACATTTAAGTTTTCATGGTCTCATCTTTCAAATTCACTAAAACTAAAGAAATTATAACAATGCTAATTATGTGAGATAACCTTGTTGTGTTCTTATTAAAACATAATACACATTCATTGATATCAAATATATAAATTAATTTTTTTTTTTTTGATAGAGCGCTTCTGAAAAAAGATTGTTTACTCCAATTATTGTGTAACGATATAGTCTTAGATACAGAGGATTTTTTTGAATAGCGAGAACGAAGATTGGATTTCAGAATGCACTGATCAAAATGAATATTCGAATAAAGAAGGTGATGATGAATAATTAGCAGAAGCAGAAGATATGGACTATATTGCATCACGCGAAAAATAAGATAGGATAATATTGAACCACCGACATCTGCTCAAGATCATTTTTGGCCTAGCAATGAAATGATATGGCATAAAAATCCACATATTCATTATAAAACTGCGTCGCATAAAATCGTTAGGTAAAGAAGTGATCTACAAGGATTAAGAAAAGCATTATCTATTAGTATTACATTCAAATGTGTTTTTACACCAGAAATCATTGACACTATTGTCTGTCACACCAATAAAGAGACCAGGAGAATATATCATGAATACAACGAACATAATCGTACTAATAAACCACATTGGAAGGATTTGACTTCATCCGAGTTAAATGCATTCGTGGGTATTGTGATAGTATATAGGGCCGATTACCTAAATACAGATTATATTTTTGAGTCGTTCAAATGTAATTTATACCCAGTATCGAACGTCGAATTTCTTCGCTTCAATGATGCTAATATGAGGGAGAATTTGATTGAAGGTAGAGCTGCGTTGATACGTGAAAAATATGTATGGATGATACTGAATTCAAAATTTTCAATATGTATAAATCTACAACCTAACTGTTACAATCAATGAGCAATCACTTGCTACAGCGGATGTACACGATTTATGAAATACATTCTGTCTAAGCCCGCCAAACAAAGGATAAAAGTATGGTGGATATGTGATGCAGAAAATTATTGTCTTCTTACTGGCTAAATATGCACCGGAAAATTAACATCTGGACGAAAAACTAAACAAGGTGAAAGAATTGGCCGCTCAAAGACTGTGAACGTAATATTACATTGGATATTTTTTCTATATGCCAAAGCACAATATATTTTTTATCTTGGAATATAGCAATCGTTGGCACACAGACGAAATAAAAAGTATATTCCGGCGAAAATAAAGGAGACTAAAACTCGAACCAGTCATTAATTGTTATTTGGATCCAATGATAATGTTAAAATATGTTCTTATGTGCCAAAAAACTTAAGAAAGTTATACTTTTATAATCTCCGCATCACGGTGATGTGACTTCGGGACTCAAAAACAAACCGAACATGATTCATTTTTACAATAAAACGAAATCAGATGGTGAAATTTATGTCTATTACTGAATGAGAATATCAATACTGTATGGGTACCCGGGTACCCTGGGTAGTAATCAGAGGACTAGACAAGTTTGAGGTCGTATAAAATACCTTTATA
This sequence comes from Agrypnia vestita, assembly GCA_016648135.1. Classification (NCBI taxonomy): domain Eukaryota; kingdom Metazoa; phylum Arthropoda; class Insecta; order Trichoptera; family Phryganeidae; genus Agrypnia; species Agrypnia vestita. The sequence goes on along the minus strand of JADDOH010005201.1, from coordinate 65,038 downwards.
AAAATAAAATTTCATCAAACAATGCATAAATCCCGTTCAAATACCTCAAATAATGGGGATCCAGGCGGACAAAAACATCAAGGGTTTATGAATAAAATTATTTTAACTTGAAGTCGGAAATGGATACCCGGGTGCCCGGGTAGTATAAGGGTTAAACATATATTTGGAGAAAAAATCGAAATTAAATATTTATCTGGCAGAATATTACGAAATATTAAAATCTGAGTAATATGTTAATTATTGTGATAGTAATATTACGAAATATATCTCTTATTTCGGTTTAAAAAAATTATGCCTAGGAAAAAGTCATGCTTCTTGTTCTCACTGCACGCCCCTGGTTGACACTCTTAGATGGACAAAATCATGCTGGTAATAAATATATGTACTATTAGCATCTAATTTAATTAAAAAATAATAAAATTAATGTTAGGTGTTAAAGTGGGTAGACGGCTGGGGAGGGCTGTAGTAAATGGGGGAAAAGACAGATGATGTGGTGAATGGGAACAAACTTAAGATAGGACTGTAGGTCAGATTCTTGTGGTTATTAATGATAGATTCATTAATTTCTAGGCTTAGGAGTTATCTTATCTTTTTACGTTACTATCGATGGGGGGGAAGGACATTGACTCCTGTATTTTTATTAAAACTAGGGTTATTTTTAATAATGTAATTTGAAAATCCGGAAAAATTATAAGTATTAAAATACTTTATGTGCTTTTGAATCGTTGAATTAAAATGACAAAATTTTTTTAATCATGCTTAATTTGATTTGTAATGTAATTGTAACCATAAAGGGATAGCTGATTAGAACAAAATTTATTTATAAAAAAATTCGCGTTTTACAACTTTTTACTTAATCAATTATTTTTCATCACTGTAGATGATAAATTAACTACACTAAATTGCGTTTCCCATCAGAATCTGAAATCTTTTAAATTTTAGAATCTTTCCTGGGAAGATGTTTCCGCGCTCGTTAACCTGTCTTGGAGAATATTTAATTATCGTCTCAAAGTTTCAAAGTTATTTATTGCACAATTAACTGCACCTAAGCAAAAAAATCCCTTCCTGCACTGGTTGCAAGAATTAGGCATAATATTTCGTATCTGTGTATAGGTTTAATAATGTGGGAGTAGTAAGTTCTCGCCGCATTTACGTGGTGAGCCAATTGTTTTATTTATTTCATCAGTTGCGATAACGACTGCTTAATTACTCCCTTTATATTAACTCGTGGCGTCTGTCTGTTTGTTTAACGCAAAAACTTTGGATCGATTTTAACCCTTTTTCCGTAATCCAATCGAGCTGAAACTTTGCAAGTAGACTTGTGGCGACGATCAAGAAGATCTATCAAATTTTCGTTAAAAAAATGCCTATGCGTTGGGCTCGAGTCGAATCCAAAGTTGTTTCCACTAGTAAATGAGAAAGTGAGTATAATAAAAACTTGGTTTTTATGGGTTAGTTTTTTAAAGTTGAGAAATAAAATTTGATTTATTTTTTATTTTTTATATGTTGCAAAAATTAACTTTTACATGATAGTATATACAAGAAATCAAAAAAGGAGTATTACAGTATGGCAAAAATTACAGTACGAATTGACAGTTTACTATAAACAGCGTTTGAAGGTTTTAACAGTAACATAATTTAGAAAAAGGAGGTGTGAAGTATATAAGATTAAAAATAATTTAGAAAAGGGAGGTGTTTAGTGTATAAGATTAAACAAATAGGTATAATAATTTGTTTGTGAGTACATTATGGATGCAGAATGGCAGGGTTTAGAGCTTTAGTATCGTATCTTTATATTGTGCTAAACTAGACATAAAAATAACAGTTATTTATAAATTAAATCAAATAATATTACTAGGTTATATAGCAACTAGTAATTCATTACTGATTTGATAAGATATGTGCCTATATTCAGTCAACTTCCTAATTATATAACCAAAATATTGATTGGTATCTACGTTACAAATTAATACAATTAAACATTTATTATTTTTCATAATAATTTCATATGATTCATCAAAATTTCTTCGGTAGGTACGTATTTTCTAAAGAACAGTTTATATTCACAACATTTTTATTAATATGTTCTCAGAACACAATAGATGTGTGGTTGTTCTTTACAAGACAGGTCGTTAGGCCCTGTGAAAGTCCTATAAAAACTTTCGTACATGATTTTCTATATACCTATACAGGTTTGTATCTCTGAGACTTCTTTAATTTATCATAATAAATGAATGAATAACTAATTGAAAAAATATCGAACCTAAAAAAAAGTAATATAAATTTGAAAACAGATTTAAAAAAATGTTATAGGTATTTAAATATATTTTTGAAATTGCTTAGTAATCCTTCTATCAAAGTAAGGTAATTATTTTTCGTTTTAATTATCGAAGAACGATTTAGGTTCTAAAGTTTTCAATTAGTTATATATAAATATTTTAATGAAATGAATGGTCCCATAAATATCATTTATAAACAATTGTTCAATTATTAAAATAGACTCAAATAAATTTAAAATTGCAATTATAAAATAAAATTTATAATCATTAATTTTGATATATGATAAATTTAAAAGTAAATGATAAATACGTGTTACTTTTAAAAAATCTAAAATATCATAAATAAAATATATTTGGACCGTGTGTAATACAGCCACTTTAATAATATTTTTTGTCACTTTCAGAATCATATATTTCAATTGAAGTGATTTTATATTGCATTTTCTGTAAAATAAATGAAACAGATCAAAATTATTAATCATAATTTCCCGCAAAATAAATGGAAATACGAATACAACCACCTACCTGTACTTCACTATCATTTTTCCAAATATTCAAATAAATGCTTTTTATTTCTATTACCCTGTCAAAAATTACATGTCCCACTTATTAAGATGAGTATTAATCTGTTCATCTACAAAAAATTGGGTGCATGTACTTGGGTGTGGGTCAACCTTCCGAAGGTCAACTCCAATGATATTTTTCTACCGATATATCTAAGAATATTTTATTTTAAACCAAACCTAGAGATTTCTTTGAATATCTAAATGCGCTTTATTATATTATTGTTTATAAAAATAATTTAAAATATAAATAGCATTTGGAAAATAAAACTTAATATTGCGCACACTAATGGTAACACCTAATCAAAAATAATACCTAGAAATTGTTTTGTGTATTCTAGTGCGTTTTATTGCAATTATTGTTTACAAAAAAGGATCTTTAAATCTTGAATTTATTTAAAAGTAAATATTTGTAGAAAACATGATAACCACACTATTGCAGTCTAAAATTTTTTTCACGTACCTACGTCAAAGGCACCTAATATCAATTAGTGTTCAGCTTAATATTGAATAAGAAAATGACAGATTTTTTTTAAACTATTCGGTCAAAGGGATTTATTTATATAAATTTTAAAGATTCTAATGTACATTTATTTATTAGGTCCTTACATATGAAATTGGCGTTTTGCCGTACTGGCAAATTTGATCTCAAATATCTTCTCTTTGGTTAGGAATTCCAAATCCAAATTTATACAGCTATTTACTCATGTATTTGTGTTTTGAAAATTATAATTCATTTGTTTTTTCCTCAATTGTTTTTTTCTTTGCGTCACTCAGTTTACAAAATGAAAAACTTGAAATATCGCGTTATTTACGAGTACGAGTTCCACCGTGGCACCAGTGCTGCAGAAACGGCTCGAAGGATTAATGATGTGTATGGCGACGGTGCCGCAAAAGAAAACACAGTGCGTTTTTGGTTCCAACGTTTTCGTTCTGGAAATTTCGACCTGCAGAACAAGCCCCGTGGACGGCCGGAGACCAAAGTTGATAATGAAGAATTGAAGGCTATTGTGGAAGCGGATCCCTCGCAAACCACATCCGAGTTAGCTGCAGGCTGCGGTGTTAGTGATAAAACTGTTTTAATCCACTTGAAGCAAATTGGTAAGGTGAAAAAGCTTGAAAGGTGGGTACCTCACGAATTGAGTGAAGCAAATCAACAAACGCGCGTTGACTGCTGCGTTGCATTACTCAACCGGCACAATAATGAAGGGATTTTGAATCGAATCATTACCTGTGATGAAAAGTGGATCCTGTACGATAATCGGAAGCGCTCATCGCAATGGCTGAACCCTGCCGAACCAGCCAAACCATGCCCCAAGCGAAAATTTACTCCAAAAAAGTTACTTGTGAGCGTTTGGTGGACTAGTGCTGGTGTCGTTCACTACAGCTTTCTTAAATCTGGCCAGACGATTACGCAGATGTCTATTGTCAGCAACTGCAAACCATGATGGAAAAGCTAGCTGCTAAACAACCGAGGCTGGTTAATCGCTCTAGGCCACTGCTGCTTCATGATAACGCTAGACCACACACTGCACAACAGACGGCTACCAAATAAGAGGAGCTTCAATTGGAATGTCTAAGACATCCACCGTACTCTCCGGACCTTGCCCCAACAGATTACCAATTTTTTCGAAATTTGGATAACTTTTGCAAAGGAAAAAATTCAACTCCGATGGGGCAGTCCAAACCGCCTTCAAAGATTTTATTGATTCCCGTCCGAATAGTTTTTTTAGTAAAGGGATCGATGAACTACCTATGAGATGGCAAAAGTGCATAGATAGCAATGGTACATACTTTGATTAAATAAATATATTATAATAAAAAAAATCGGCTTTATGTTCCTCCCATACTAAACGCCAATTTCATATGTAAGGACCTAATATTAAAATAGTTATAATAAAACCCATCACAATAATCGAAATGGTAATGCGGTATATTTAAATTTTGCGGGAATGTATATATTTATAATTGAGTTGATTTTTGACTCTCTATACTGTAGGGAGAAAAATATTTTTGCTGTTTTATGGCGTAATCGCGTAATGCAATACTGTGGTAATCGAGAAGAAAAACAGATCCAAGATTAGCGGTCTAAATGAGACTGCAATAAAGGAATCATACCCTACCTTAAAAATACGACGGGACGCCGCTACCCTTCTGATCTAATCTTCTGTTTGATACTTTCACTTGCAATGCTAGATGCGGGACTAAATATGAGGGATAAAAATACTTCTTAAATAATTGCGATAAAGATGCTGGAGACAAAAATAAATGTGTTTAAGACAGACGCGGTGCGAACAAACAACCGCCAGAGATCTCCGAAACTAGTATTGTTCTATTCGGGTGGTCATTACAATATTCATAATTGCGTTGCGCTGTATGTTTGCAGTTGAAGAAATTATGCACGATCTCTTTAAAATATGCAAATACATCTAAAATTTAAATAAGAAGTTGGATCGTCAGGTAATCGGCTATCGGGGAGTTGGACGGCATCCTGTCTACTTATATAGGCGCGTTAGAATATTTCTTTGAACGTGAGGATGCGCTTAGCAAACCAGCCGCAATAACTGACAACTAAAAATATATCCGCAGATTTCAGATCCCTATTCTACGTCGGCAGAGACATTTATCGAGATTCACAGAAACTGAGATTAAAAACCATCGGGAGGATTTTACCACATGGCCGTTATAAAGTTATGAACAAATTTGTTTTTAAATAACTTAACGGTGTCAAAAATTCATCGCGTCATGCGTACGCATTTCGTTGTAGGTAAATATTACTAACATTTCACCTGCAACGCGACCAAATAAGTATAAATTTAATAAATCCTTTTTACCATTCACCAGCTTATCAAAAAATATTTTGTTCGTTAATTAAAACCTGTCACACTACTTGCAACGTAGAAAATAGATTATATGTTTCAATGGACGTTAGACACTCGTAATCAAGTATTTGGTGTAAGACAAGGACAAGTACCGAAGTTCCCAAGTTGCATACGTGTGTGTATCCTCAAAGATGTCCAAGATCCTTTGTGAAAGTAAGGATGCTGGGACAGTCTTACGGTGTCAGATAAAGCACCTTGTTAATACAAGGAATCTCAGATGGCAAAGTTCTAATTAAGTACGTGAATTTAGTATCAGTGATTTCTACAATACCGATAGTAATTATTAATCATGAAATTTAAAAATTTAAGGAGATAAAACTTATCTAAATAAATAAATATAAAACTTGACAATTTAAAATAATGCTTAGTTTCCTGAATCTATTTAGGTATAAATCAGCATTTTCATCTTATTAAAAAATCCTTCAATTATAAAATAATAAATATAGTTGTCTAATAAGGATGTTATAATATTATTTTTTGTTAATATTATGTTATTCAATTTAATTTGATCTCACTTTACATAAGAATTACATTGAACACCTAAAATTACCATCACTTCGTTTACAACGACAAAGGTTTTGGACATAAAATATATCTTTGAGTTTAAAAAAAAGTGTATTTTTCTAAATAAGGAGGTAAAATTAAACTTGATGTGTAGAAATCTCAAATTCGTATAGTAGGGTGTACTTGTACTGTAAGCATGACTGCATAACTTAGAGCTTACATGATCTAAAGCGATTAGGATATCCCTTTGAGTATCTGTCGTACAAGGGTGTGTCATACTAGCCTGCCAACCCCTTGACCGTTTCCAATGTTCCTCATAAGCCTACATAAACATAACAATCGCTACATTATTATACGTTCCAGTGACTAATATATTTTTAACAATATTTTTATATTGATCTGTTCCTTTTTTTTGAGACAGTTTTCCAGAGCAGGATTCTCTTACATCTTTGATAAGAATTCTTATGCATATATGTTAATAAAATAAAATAATATGTTCAAACTAAATTTAAGTTTGTCATGTCGTGTTATTTATTGAATACAGTGAATTGAACTGAACTGAGTGAATGATGATAAAGACTTTCTGACATACCTTAATTTATTTATTTTCAGATGGCCACCAATTATGAAGTACACCTTTAATTGTTCAATTTCCTGTCTAATATAGTCGTAAGTTTATTTAAAGCACAACGTGCTAAAACAGCTTTGGTAAAAAAAATCGTACAGAATTATTAAGGAAATTGAAGTGAAAAAATCAAACACAATATGATTAACTGAAATCCAGAGGGCCTCCTTTATACAAATATAATGTGGGTACCTTTGAAATTGCTGTTTTCTAATACCTACTGGCTAGTTTTAAATTCGATACCTTGCATTCGACTTGGATATCCAAATTTAAATAAAGCTGTAACATTCATTTTTCAAAATTAGTTATTATTTGATTTGGCGCCGTTTTTTTCACGAATAAAATTAAAATTTAAATGTTCAAGCTTTTTATTTGTAACATTGTGGAAATTAATTTTTAATATTGAAAAAAATGAGGATAAACACAACGCTGTTTTATTGAATTGTTAGAACGTTTTCAAGATTTCTCTCATTGTCAATAATACGTTTACAACTAAATTAAAAATAATTCAAGACAGTATTTATAGGGATTGGGTGGGTGTAATGATGGTGGGGGTCGGGAGCGGGGTTAGAATGGATAGGAGTGGAGAGGTTATGGGTGGTATCTGGATGTTAATTATATATCTAATATTTATTTTAGAATTATTAATTTCTAAGATCCACTCCTATCCTTTCTAACCCCGCCCCCGACCCCCACCACCACTACACCCACCTAATCCCTATAAATACTGTCTTGAATTATTTTCAATTTAGTTGTAAACGTGTTATGTGACAATGAGAGAAATCTCGAAAACGTTCTAACAATTCAAAATAAATATAAAGTGGAATAAAACAGTGTTGTATTTACCCTCATTTTTTTAAATTTTGAAAAATTAAGTTTCTTATATATATATGAGTTCCGTCGTGATACTAATGCCGCATAGATGGCACGCAATATCAACGATGTGCACTGAGTAGGTATTTCAAATACACTAACTGTGAGTTTTTGGTTAGATCGCTTCCGTTCTGGAAATTTCGACCTCAATAAAAAGGCCCTTGGATGACCGGAGATTAACCAAAGAAGTATAACTTCAATATATTAAAAATGGGATAAAGAGAAATACTAAGTAAGGAACAATTGCGACATCTGTGCTGGTTTATGGGAATGGCAAACTTTTCGACTACATGTGGCGGTAGTAAAAATAAAAGTCACGTTCTAGACAAGGCGTGCAAGTTAAACATATATATACTACTTCCAAAAATTTGATAGATATGGCAGTCCATTGTGGGTGGAATTGGTGGACGTGAAATTGCATAAAGTGATCACTTAAGCCAACCGTACGATAAGTCGTAAGCCCTATGAACACACAAAAATACTTTCATACCTACTTTCCCACATAAAAAATAGTTTAGTCTCTCTGAGATATCTATAATACATCTTGAATGTTGTAAGATGTTTTTTCTTTTCAGCGTACATATTATTACTTATTTTATGATTTCGTACATCGTGTCAGGTTTGTAATGGTTTTAATGGGAGAACTCTAAGTACTGTTACTAATCATTGCGTACTCTCAATTATAAGTGTGGACCATATTTTAGAATGGTGGAAACATCATAATCTATGATTTACATGTTTGTATGCATTTACTATATCATGCTTCTGTGAGTAAATATTTGTGTCTGATAAAATACTACTTACTTATAAACCAACCTATTTACAGATGTCCATAATGATTCCATGTATCAATTTAAAGGTCTTTAAAAGTCCACGTATCAATTTAAAGGTGTTAAGGCTGTTGAATATCCACTGTTAAATTTAGATTCAATAATTCGGTATTCTATAACTTTTTTAAATAGAGATGCGATTACGGAATACGTGTTACATCAATATTCTAATTATTTTTAAAATAAACTAAATGCAATGAAATGCTTGTGCAATGAAAACTAACTAACTTGCTGGTGTTCTAGAATGGGTCACAGAAAAGTTAGTTCACTTCACTGACTATCATATCACTACATAAGTATCATAAACACTACACCAAAAGCCACTTGAAAGACTTTTCAAGACGTATTTGTATCATTATTTATTTACTCAATAGACATTTAAATATTAGGGATGGCACGTCAGAGTTTAAAGAAAGCTTAATTAATTCTTAAACATAACATACCGTAGTTAATTTATTACTCATAATAGACCTAAACGTTAGTTTAATTGATCAAAAAACCCATACTTCGTGCTTTGTAAATTTACTCAAACCTTCCTTAATTCACTCGTTATATAAAATTAGGTATGGTATAGCATAAGGCCATGAATTACCAATTTTCGGCAAACTGGTTAACCGGTAGGAATGTGGCTAAATTCTATTATCAAATTACCGGTAAATACCGTTATATTATTAAATTGATAAATCGTATTGTTATCTTTTATTGATACCTACTTGCAGCGGGCAGAATCAGGTAGTGTTTGTCTATCTACAACTTTTTTGAAATTATTTTCAAGCCACTAACAACACAACGTGCCATTTAGCGAAGGCAATAAATAGAAAAAGAGTTTACGTCAATGAAGAAAAGGGAGGAAAAATTCGAGGTAAATATTGATAAATAGCGTGAGTAGGATCGGAGAGAGCTTTTTATTCAGCCAAAGTGATAATCAGACAAATTAAATCCATTGACGATACGGTAAACACTTTTTATTTTTAAGGAATCACTTTAATACCTTTTCTGAAAGATTATTATTAAATAACTTGTATGTGAAAACTATAATCTTTAATAATAATATTTTCCAAAATAATTTATTTTTTCGCGGTTCGATAACTTCTTTTATTCTCTCCATAATTATCATTAATTAATCATAGAGAGAATAAAAAGTAATCCGGTATTAATTTATGTATTTTGCCGATGTGCCGGTAATGCAAATTTTCGGCATTTTTTCATGCCTTCGTGGATTTTGTCGTAAATCTCTCCATACTAATTACTAAATACCGGTAAACCGGTTTTCATTTATATATTTTACATATTTACCTATACACCATATATAATATAATGCAACTTCTCGATAATTTTGCAGGCCCTCGTGTATTTCCATAGCTAGGTATTTAATATCCTGATCATTTTCAATTATAAGAATATTGTCCCCACATAAAGAAATAAATATATTCAAGAACACATTCATATTTGTGAAGTTGTAATTTTTCAGAACAAAGTTCTGTGAAATTCTAAAACCAAATTAATTAATCAATTAGAAAGACATACAGAAAAATCTAATTCACGAGAAAATATTAGGTTACTACTGGGATTCACCTCCCAGGTCACCTTCTTTCCGGGGCCGTTGCTCTGACCACTAAGCAACCCTCTATGTTTCGTTGAATATATCGACTTTATATGTAGTTCTCATAAAAATAAGAACTACATATAAGGTCTACTAGGTAGAACTACATATAAGAGAACTACATATAATATCCCGGAAAGGAGGTAACCTGGGTTCGAATCCCAGTAGTAACCTTATATTTTTTCGTGAATTAGATTTTTCTGTATGTCTTCCAAATTGATTAATGAATATGGTTTTAACGGAATACATTTCATTAAATTATCAATTTCTGACTATTAACGAACAAACTTGCGTAAAATTCTCCTTAATGTGTAACAGTTGCCTATAATATGTATAATGGTTCAGTAGGCAAATCATTAAACAGTTTAGGGATTGCTGTATCAATCTTCGTCATAAGGGAAACACCAAACATTCTGTATTGAGTACACCGAAACAGTCAATACATTGACAATACGTGGGTGTGTTGAATCAGTTAGTTACGAACTCACCTAATGGCGACGTAAGCAATACGTAGGAGGTAGTAGTACCTACATAGTGTTTGTACGATTGCGTATCGTACATGGATGAGGGTTGAAGGATAGTTTGGGGCGTTTTGACTCAAGTACATGTTAATACGTTGTATATAATGCTGATAGTCATAAACCTACCCCTAGTTTAATACATGAACGTGGGTTTTGATAAATTATAATTATTAAAGACACTGTAATCTGTCAAAAATGACGGACTTTATATGTTTGAATTTCAACCTTACATTAATAATTAGTTATTAGTAATACATTAATTGTGGGATAGAAAAGCAAAGGCAACAATATCAAAAAAAAAATGTTTCGAATGCAGTTAAATTTAAAATTTAAAATATACTAATTTCTATATTTTATATATCTATCCCTTCCATAATCATGTTTCCTATAAAATGTCAAATTCAGTAGGTACATTAGAAATGAGTAACCCTCCAAGACTGCACTATTTTTTTGCATATTGCTGCCTTTGCTTTTATACCCCACAATTAGTCCCAACAACAACCAAAAATATTGTTGAATCGATTGAAAATATAAATAAATTATATTTTTCATTAACACCTATCACAATATGAATGAACTCACCGTTTCTATAAATACAAATGACTTATAATCTCTTATTGATAAAATTTTATTTCAGTTTTTCCCATAATGCCAATTAAAATTTAACTTTCACAACAAATAAAATTATTGTTAAATCGTAGTAAGTTTGTGTTAAGTAAAACCACCATCTGGCGGAGTTAGTTTTGTAAGCGTTGGTCGCGATTTAAGGCTGTGAAAACAAGGTTATCTAGCTTACCGTAGCGTATTGGTAGCCTAAGTGATAAATATTGTTAAATTTGTGACGGACATTGTTACCTAGAGAATTGTGTTATTACGTGTTATTCAAGAATTATTGAGTTTTAACAAGACAGAGCTAAAAAAACTTCGATTGAAGAAAAGAGAGAGAGAACGATAAGCAGGATGTCTCGTAACTAGTAGCAAAAACTTTGGGGGTTTCTTCTTCATTCAATTTTGAATAAAAAATATTTTTTATGGAGATCCTAAATTTAACATAAGATATCGTTGAAGTAGAAAAATGCTAAGAAGATGTCGATAAAACTAGGGTACTCCTTTTAATAATCCACGAGAATATCATCTCTTAGTTTTGTAGTCACAAAGGTGATCAAATGCCTTCATATCCCAGAGACTACAACCACTCTTTTCATACCACCCTCACATCACACTTATATAAAATCTTCATATCCGCAACACTTATGTGAAATGTCACTGTAACAGAAATAGTTAAGTTACAAGCCTGCCTATTCACTGACAACTTCATTGATTCAGAAGTGAGTTGCTGTGTATCAACCACCTTTCGAGTATTTAACCAATAGGTATTTGATGAAGTCAACATAATCGATAAATAATTAATAACTTTCAATTATTGCTAATTTACTAGCTTTAAATAACCAATATTTGATTTAATGCCGGCAGAAAATAACAAATCGATGTAGTTATTATTGCAAAAGTCAGATCCTAGAAGTCTACTAATGGTTTTGAAATAAACAATTATTTATAATGTTAATATTTTTTTTCTATGTGATTCTTAGAGGAATAATAGGATATCAATTCATAAAAAAATATATTTAGATGAATGTCACTAAAATGTGAATCGCAAAAATAATATAAGAACTTACTTATATAAAGAAAAACCCTTATATATTATGCATGAGATTGCATATAATACATACCAGAATAATAATAAATAATAATGCGGATACTAAAAAACCCGAATAATTTCCGCCAAAAAAGAATAAGTAGTTTGAAAAAAATTAACGTAAGTCTGAGCACGCCCAAATAGAAAATTTTTTAATCTATATTATGTAAATTTTTCCAATTTCCTAATACATACTTTATAGCGAAATGAAAAATTATTATTAGATATTGAATATTAATTCATTATATTATTAAAATTATTATTTCGCAACTTGAATAAAGCGAGCTCGGGTAATCGATATTCTACTGTATGTACACAAAATAAAGTACTATGAAATATAAACTATGGTGTAGATCATGTAGAAGTTAAACTAATATATCAATAATGTCAAATTATACAATAAACAATACCATTGTTGCACAACTTGCTTTCTAAACACACAAAAATTAGCTCTCTTCACTCCAAACTTCAAACATTATATCTAGGTAAGGGATTTTCGTTAGTGAAGAAGTATAAGAGACCACACTAACGCGTTCATTAAGGCTCTATTCATGAAAACTGAAAGGACCATTTGGATTAGAATCAAGGAAACAGGTGTACGAAATATTTATGTTCAGCTTTTAATATTAATTTTAAAACATGGCATTGCTTGATAAGCCTGATTTTATATTATTTTAAACTAAATTAAAGGAAATATTTTTTTCATTTAAAAATTTGACGAAGTTTTTGTATTTTGGCACTATTGTAAGAAACAATTCTGTACAAACACGAATGTTAAACTGGTAAGATGATAAACATTTATGGAAGAGAATAGCTTTTTAATCTCTATATTATATAACATAACAACATAACATAACAGAAAACGTAACATAGTAACACGTTCTTGAATGTAAAAAGGTTAGATTAATAATGCAAATTAATTAACAAGGCGAGATGCCTCCTAAAAAAATTATTTAAGTAGAACTAAAAAATAAGTGTGTCTTTATTTTCATATGACGTCTTGTCATATTTGAATGAAGAAGTTCTCATTAAATAAAAGATTGTGCCTTAGGTACATTAATTTTGTAATAAGGATTGTATTGGTTTTTAATTGGTTTTTCTTACCAATAAGAAATTAGGAGTTGATGCACGACATAACAGTTTTAAAAACAAACTTATTAATGAAAAAGTTTTTCAGAAATCAATTCATGTTCATTTCTTCTACTTTGAAAACTTTCTTAACTGAATCTGCAACGATATTTTAAAGCGTCTCGTATTATTTTGATCGGCAATCGTGTTTCGCTTCATCGACCACAAGAAAGCATCTGGCTGCGTGAAATGAAAATGCATGTTGAAAATACTTTGTTCTAACGAAGTATTTTCTAAGGGAATCCCTGATTCTTTGTATATCTCATCGCAATCTCTGCAATATAGTCATTGTTGAATTTAATTCTGTCATCTCTAAAGTGTTCGAGGAACGGTACAATATTGACTAAAGACCATTTTAACAAGTTATAGGTATAGTAGAAAACATAATCCGCTCCCAGAAATTGATCTTGATGAAGAAAAAAAAAAAGGTTCTTAATTTATTTACCAAGCAATCTTAACAGTTTTAATATTTGTAAGGTTAGAAGAAGTTTACAATGTATATTGCAAAAACCAATTACGAAGAAAAAACTTGAAAAGGCTTATTATGATGAGCCGCGTCTAAGCCAAAAAACCAAGCCCAAAAAACAAAAGGCATTTATCTAAAGACGGACCACAGATCTGAGAGATGCCTAGATAAATAGAAGAGTGTAAGCATGAGAGCAGAATTTCATGAAGATTTCATTTATCAGTCATGAGACGTACGTGTAAGAACAAGAAGTATTTTAAGATTTTTTTTATGATATACTTATTCAATCAATAAACGAATAAGCTGTGTTTGACTAGACATTCTACGAAATAAATTTAAATATAATTTGTATCTCATAATATTCCCATCACAATAAAATATTACGATATTTTTAGATTTTAATATATCGTAATATTCATTCAATTGAATATTTAATTTCGCTTTTAAAAATATATAACTTTACATATACGTAACTGATGTACTCATTGCACGTTTATTATTTTTAAGACCCGTTTTAGTAAAAACTTTAAATAAACTTTAACCGGTAAATTATAAATTTAATGGTTTATAATAATTCGGGAAATATGCATATTATATAATTACTTACTGTGATTAAATATTTTTTAATATAAAACCCGCAAAGCTTGAGAAAAATGTAAAGTGTCTCCAAGTAATTATAATTATATTTTTTAGAAGGGTATTTTTTCTTTTTAGTAATTTTTAAAAGAAATTTCTATATATTATACAAGTCGACCACGACATTATCGTTATCACCAGCTTCAGAGGTTTTTTCAGTTTAATGTTTCGCACATCTGTCGTGAGGTGGCACTCGACCGGAGTTTAAGAGCAGATCCCGGGATAAGTAGTGCTGTAAGTGCAGTGCAGTAAAGAATAAATAGCAGCTACCTGCAGCGTCTTCCTTTGCATTGGTAAATCTCAGAAAACTTCAAATGTTAATACACAGGAGAAAGAGGGAAAAGTGTATAAAATTATATCAGAAAAAAAGGCAGAATAAATTGGAACTATATTTTATTTACGAAGTTGCGATTTTTAAAATGTATTTACTTGGTGATTAAAACAAATACGATTAATCACATAGAAATTGATACAGAGAACAACGTTGATAAAATATAGTTTAAAGAAACTTTCATTCTTTAACAGGAAACATTAACACAAATTTAATATTCATGTAATTTTTTTTACGATCATTCTTCAAGATACATTATAGATGTCTAATAATGACGAAGCTATTTTTTATGGGAAAGTAGGTTAGAATTTTTATAGGATTTACGACCTATCGTACGGCTGGCGTAAGTGATCACATTACAAAATGCAACGTTCACCAAAATTCCACCCGTGATAGATTACCACAAAAAATGCATCAATATATCTTTATTTTAAAAGATTGCATTATATATGTGCCAGACTGAGATGGCGCAAGACCGAGATTAGTGGAAGAAGGCCTTAAGGAGGCAAAGACCCACCAGGGGCTGAATATCCAGTAGTAAAGATGATGATAACCTATACGAGTTCGTCGCAGAAGTCACACGGAAGCGAATTTTTGGAAGAAATTCTTCAAGTATTACGACCTAGTAGTACCTATGCAAAAAAGTTTAATCTTTCCATTAGAATAAAAAAATTAATAATAAATAAAATGTGAATCTTCATTTCTCTCTGTTTAATAAAAAAATTAAAAACAAAATAAATGATGCTTAAATTACTAGGTACTTTATTTCAACGTTGTAATACCCGATAATGCAATGAATATATTTATTTCCTTGAGCTTCCTTAACAACCGAAATCCAAATACTTAAATTTCAATAGCAACTACTTTTCTGTATTCAAAATGTACTTATATCCATTTTGAATGTTTAAATTACTCACAAAATATATTAATTTTATTAACGTCATATTATTTGAATGTTTTATTAAAGTCTTTATACCACTACTTTTGATTTCATCTTATTCACATAACAAACAAGATGTAAAAGAATTTTCTTTGATTTGACAAAAAAATTCATAACGTTTTGTAAGTTTTGATGTTTAACTACACGTATATTCCTTTTTTTCACCAGAAAAAATATAAAGGATGTGCTTCCTAGGTATTTCTTACTTTTCACTGGATAAGCCATTTGAAATCTCATTTATTGAAGACCGTTAGAGAAATCGATAAACTATAGTTGGAGTCGCTGGACTGGCAAGCCTTATTAAGCAAGCAACTGTTTTCATAGTAAGAATTACTGATGAAATTATTAAGGCATAATATGCATTTATTGTAGAATCGCATTACTAACTTGCTTGATTACATTATGTAAATATGGTGGATTATATACAGTATCAAAGAAACCTTCTAATTTGGTCAATGAAGTGCATTGATTGAACATATTAAAGAAACAACTACACTTATGCGATAAATGTATGTAACACTTTCTCATATTGTCATGCTCATGGCAGGCTTATATCTCCGCGATTTTAAACAAAAAAAATATTTTGTACAATTCTGGCAATGCGCAAGCTATATAATTTTTTTGGACATGTTTCCACTCTTTTTCTCGGTTTTTCATACCCCTTTCTGTCATACTATATTTTACTTGTTTTTTCGAATGTTTTTCTCAAATTTCTCCGCGAGTTGAAAGATTATATGGGTTTTTAATAATGCAGATGATGGATAATGCCATTTTGTATATTTTATAGCATTTTTAAACTCCTAATTTACATCCGGATCGACTGTATAGAATACATACACACAAAAGCTTTTCCAGAGAATACGAAAAAATATTTTTAACACAACAATATTACAACATTCTCACGACTAGAAGAATTGTCAATGTATGAAGAAAGTAACGATTACTGGTTGGAACCTCAATTGGAATTTACCTCGACAAAAAATAAACAAACAATCCATTTCAGAATGTAATGATATAACACACACACTATTTTGAGACCATTTAGGCATTAATATAAGTGGTGTGCCATTTATATCGCTGTACCCCTTAAAAAAGTAGAAAAAATTATTGAACTAAATTTACTTAATTAATGTTATTAATTAATATAATGTATCTGCGTGACATCTATCCGATGAGAGTGATAAATAAAAGGATGAAAGAGAGAGCTTATGTTATAAAGCGCTCGTAAACTTTTTATCTTATTTATATAACGAATAAATTATTGTAGCGGGTACATATTGGGAACCTAATAAGTATCAAGACGAAGTAAACGTGTTTCATTGTACTCCTGCGGCATTAAGGTTCCTCTCTTGACAAAAGAGAGAGAATATATTACAATTAATTATCAATCTTAAAGATTATTTTTAAACATATCTTAAATACCACTCAAATTAAAAACAATAATAACGCCGTAGATTTTTTTATTTAATACTAATTTAATTTATATCACATTGTAGTATTTCAAAGAAACCGCATCGTTAGATTCCTTAACTTCACTAAGATTTCAAATGTAAAGAACCTGTCTCACCTTTGTGACCTTTGGCCGCGATGTCAATAGGAAGGTGAGTAGGAGGTATAAAAACAAATTGAGTGTGAACAAGCTTTTGTCTGCGCTTCGCCAGAAGTCGTTTCTATAAGCTCAAAATTTATACGCTGTACGCCAAAAGGTTACACTCTATGTAATGATATTCAAAACACCTTAATTTCGTCATCATTTTTTTAAAATCAGTCTAAAAATATTTTCAATTACAAATCATATCATATGATATCCAGATTTCGTTTTTATAGCTATCTTAACACTTTTATATAACATATTCTTGCGTAATTTATATTTGTATATGGGAATAATTTAAAATACATTTTATTTAATTTAGGTTTTTACCAAACTGTAAGGCCCCATTAAGAGTCAAAAATGATTTGAAGCGTAATTTGCAGTGCAAATTACATAAGTATTGACTCTGTAGATTCAGGTCTAAGTGTCCGATGGACTTCCATATATTCCACTGAGATTCCATGAATATTCCACAGAGATTTTTTTCCCTATATGTACTATATATCTTTTCTCAGTTTTATTCTTTCAGATATTCCGTTTCCATATATTCTGTCGACTCCTGTTACTCACAAAAAAAACAAATCCAAAAACATCAAACAGTTATGTTTAAAAAACTGTAATTGAGCAAGTTTTTGGTTTAAAGCATAATATAAGATTATTTTACTCTCCCATAAACGTTTATTTGGTGCACAGAATGTAAATTGTTCTAGTTAATAGAAGATAATTATAATATTGAAGCTTTTAATAGAGTACTTTAATATGGAAGTAATACAAGGGGTGTAGCTTATTTAAATTACTAAAACTGCAATTCCTAAAATCACTAATTAGCAATTGTTCGAAGACATTGGAATGTGGTGTTCCTGGTATATACCTGGTTCCAAACAAAATAGAATACTCTCACCCAAGTTGGAGGAAGAAATAAATAAATGGATTGTGCTTTAACAATGTGTCTAATCTAGGATAAATTGTTTTGAATGAGACACCAAATATTAAATAGTTAAGTTTGTTATTACGGTCGTTAGACATATTTAACTGTAAATAGTTGCGGATATTTTATACGAACCGTGTTTTTCCGAGTTTTCGAGTTACAGTTAGACACCAAATAGTTTTTATGTACGTATAACCTTTTTTATTCTTCTATCCAAATTTCCTTTTTGTACAAGCCTATATTTTTGTTAAAGCCTATACCGGGCGTAAACAAATAAAATAAATAATAATAAAATAGAAAATGTTTTTTTTACATAAATTATCTCTTTTATCGTCTAAAATCTCTATTATCATCTAAAAATGTTGCCACAAAGTGATTAACTGAAATTTTGAGAAATGTTTTATTTCTTTTTATCTCAATTTTTTGTGTGAATTTATTTAAATTGTGTACTTTTGAAGGATTCATGGCCGTGGATGTTAACAAAACAAAAAAAATATAACAATAAAAGTATGAATGATATAATCCCATATCCACGAATGGGATTTTAATGAAATTTAATATTTGAGACAATCTCTGAGATTTTACTAATCTCCGGATTTTGCTCCCATGAAATTTTTTTGTGGACTAATCTCGGCTTTGTATTCCTCGTGTATTCACAAAATCTTAGAGATTCGCTGTCTCGCGCATCACATCGTGTTTATTGTTAGTCAAAAATCTATTGTATGAATTAAGCAGTTGAAACAAATCAACTAATGTTATTTAATAAATTGTGACGTTATTTTTGTCAAAGGCAGCGGCGGACAGGTACTGAATGTAAATTTATAAAATAGAAGTTACTGCCCGTCGTTGGTCTATATATTTTTTCGTCTATGGATCAGAGCTTGTCTTTTTATTTTCCGCTTCAAACAGCTGTCTTAATAATTAATTAAGATAAATTACAAAAGTCTCACAGAAACGAAGTAATTTATATATGAGAAACATCTATGGAAGACTGACTCTTATATGATGGTCCAGAGCTTACGTATGAGCTAGCTTAAGTGATCACTCTATACAATACAACGTTCACCAATTCCTTCGAACATCCAAACACTATCAAATTTTTGAAAGTTTTATAAATATGTTCGAATTCTAGGAATCTTCCGTATATTTGATTGGTCTATGCCAGGGACATCTGTAGTCTTTTCTCATTAACTAGTTAGTATACATAGATTTCGCATCTGTTAATGACATCTCTATACTTTTTATATTTAGTTGTCTTATTGTTATATTATCAAACTCGGTTGGTCACTCTAGTGCCTTCAGATCCACGGTAAGAAATGAGTTTACCTAGTATTCAGATTTTTTTTAACACATACACACTTAAAATATACATACACACATAAAATATGTAAAAAGGCACATTGCATGATTAAAATGGAATCGTTGTGTAATGCGGTTTAATCCTATATTAAGGTCCTTTAAGGGATATGTGTCTGACGTAAATGGTAGAGTGGATTCATTTGGTGCCTCGCAGGATGCAGGACCTCAAAGGCGGCGCTTATGGGGATGGCATCACCATCATGGGGCCGCCTCTGGCAAGCTGGGATCGAGCTTTTGAATGCTGGTGCCGAGATGACAAGACACCAGCGTTTGATAGGAAATCCCAGCAAGTTTATCTCCTCAAACGACCAACCACAAGGAGAGCGAGAGCGCTCTGGCAAGATCGACGAGGAATCAGCATGGCTCACATGGCTTAAAACTAAATTCCAAATGCAGCCTTTGTATTGAATTTGTAATAAATAATTTCAATAGTTTTCAATATATTATAGATGTCTCACAGAGACTTAATTATATATTTATAGGAAAGTGGGTATGGAAGTCTTTGGGTGTTCATAGGGCTTTCGAACTATCGTACGGCTGGCTTAAGTGATCACTTTACGTAATGTTCGCCATTTCCATCCATGATAAAATACCATGTCTATTAAATTTTTGAAAGTTGTATATATTTAACGACATGTTCCGTATATGTGTTATTGTATTGCAACAATCCTTAGCGCGGCCGGCATCCAAAGTTTTTTTTATTCACCTTAAATTAATACAGAAGTCATAATGAGACATCTATTTTATGATTTTTTTTTTGAATTTTTAGTAATATTCTTCATATATGTAATGATATTCTTCCGAATTATTAGCATTACACTAGAATACGCCTGAAATACCATTTAAAAAATTTTAAAACTCCTTTAGACCAGTATTTTCATTCAGAATATTTTGAGATTGTCAAAATTTTTCAGAACAGTACTGGATTTTCGTCACAGAGACATCATTAATCAATAAATATATTATAGATGTCTCATAGAGAGATCTATAATATCTATAAGTAATATCTATAAATAATCAGGGACGGCGAGCATATACATACATATACGCCTATGTTTCTTCCTTGAAAATTATCTAATCTTTAGGTAGTTAGTTATTGATTTTTCAAGCAGGATATCCTCTTCGATTGACCGGATTTCCGTTTTGGGGTAAAAGCAATTTACTTTCTTTATTTTCTGGCAAATTTCCTACATGTCCACAACTCTTACGAACTTTCAACATAAATATAAACCAACGTATCTTATCTTTGGTTGTGATTATATCCTAGCTGTTTTACAATATTAACCCATTTTATTTAGAGTTCGTTGAAATAATCATAATTGTTCAGAAAATATATATATATATTTTTTTTTAATAATCTGATTTTGGAAGTATCATATACATCTTTGAACTGGTTCCTCGTTATTACAAAAGTATGTTTTGTTTACAAATATCACTTAGTAAATAACTTATCTTTAATCTTTCTGTTTTTCAGTGGAAAAAAATCGTACAAATTACACCAATTCATTTCTTACTGATACTGTTACATATCTTCGTGGAGACGAAATCTATAAGAGTTTTAACTAACCTCGTTTATTAAGTCGGTCTAATACGACGTACCACCGTACAAGTTACCACCGTAACTTATACAATTTATAAATTAAAGAAAATAATATTCAGTTGAAAAAATATTTTCATAAAAAATAACAATAAAAGGAACCTGAACATCTTCAATCAAAAATTTGCTAGCGCCCGTCACACAACACCAAAATATATAAGGATATGAACTAACTGATATTTTTTAATTTGCGTTTTGGTTCTACTTAATTTGACATGTTAAAATTGGGTTATAAATTTTGAAAAAATTATGAAAGATGAAAAAATTTCTTGGTAAATAATTTGCGATTTGTTAAAAATTACGCTTTTACATGAAAAAACTTTGTTTGGAACAAAATTTTTAAAAATTTCCATAGGTACATATGTCCTTTTGTATTATTTATTAAAAAGGGACATACATTCGCTTTGCCCCAGTCCCCTCGCCTAGAAAAGGAGTTTATTTCAACTTTGTATAATTTTATATCCGTATGTGGCAGTTATTCTACTGCCGAGTTACGAAAGTTTAGATAATATTAACGAAATTTAATTTTCTCAATAACATAATATTCAACATTCAAAATATATTGTAATTATGATTGTAACTAATAATTGTAACTATATATATGATTATAATTGTAACTGTATAATAATGTTATTGTAACTATATAATATTGTAAGAATATAATAATAATAATAATAATAATGATAATAATAACGGCGGCCCTCATAGCACAGTGGGTGCCACTGTGCTGGCTTCCCACACCGAGGGTTCTGGGTTCGATTCCCGGTGAGGTCACAATGTTGATCTATGTGATACTCAAGTCTGGGTATTTTGTGATGTATTTCGCTTCTGCAATTGGGCCTCCTGGCCTGTTGAAGCGTAAAAAAAAAATTATGATTGTAACTTGTTACTTGGTTAAGTTTGAGAGTGTACTTTTCTCTGATTTAAACATTTTAAAAAATATGTTATGTAATGTTATTATATATGAAAAATATAAATTTTATAAATTTATTTTATTACATGGTACATTCGTTACCTGTAATAACATAAAATAAAAATGCTAAATTTACATAGATGTTCTCAAAAAACAAGCGTTAAGCTAGGTATATCTGTGAACTTCGTCGACTGTTTTATTTTTTATTGTTTTGAGTTTTGTATTACGTACCTAATGATTTTATTTATTGCACTGTATTAATGAATTACTACTTTGTAATCGTTTGCCCTATTATTTTTGTAAATAAATAATCCTTCCACATGAAAGCCCTAAGGGCGTATAAATAAATAAAACCTGTAATGATATTGTCATACACAAAAATTTTTTTTTTGTATAATTGAAATGACATTCATTTTATTTTAATTATCAAATAAGGTTAGTGTGTAAAAAATGAAATTTTATGTCACTTGTTAAGGAAAAAAAACTGCAAAATTTTTCGTACGTCCTTCATTTATCTTACTTTCATATCCATTTGATTACGAAGCGTTTTTGTGAGTCTGTTAATGTAAATGTTAGTAAATAT
The DNA here is from genome assembly GCA_016648135.1 of Agrypnia vestita. Classification (NCBI taxonomy): domain Eukaryota; kingdom Metazoa; phylum Arthropoda; class Insecta; order Trichoptera; family Phryganeidae; genus Agrypnia; species Agrypnia vestita. The sequence continues at coordinate 42,190 of JADDOH010005201.1, read as the reverse complement.
TAAATGAATGTGGCTTTGTATAAATGGCGTGCAATTTACACAAAGCCACGTTAGCAAGATTCTGTGTTAGGCTGAGATTATATTAATTTCTAGTCTCGCATAAAATCTATTCGGCATTATTTACATACTGCATTTTGCATATTTGAATATAGATACAAAATATTTATGTGGAAATTTATCGACAAATGCAATGCCTCTTGACGGCGTACTCGGAAGGCATTTTATTAAGTGCAAGATGCGAATATATTTCATTCTCACCTTCAGATAATAATAATAATTTATTTACTTTACGATGCAGTTTACGTGTACCAACTTTTCAGTATTTATAATAATATGATCCCGCGAACTTTGGTCATACATCTCTCCTAATGAGGTGCGTTGTAGAGGAGAGTGGCCGTGAGCAGCTGCACTTCAGTTTAACCATAGTTTACCGTACCTCGTTACGACTGCATTCCTTAACTGTGATGCACTGTGCTGTGGCACAGTAGTTTTAACAACAGGTGAACTTTATTTGTTCCTCAAACAAACACTCTTCTCGTCCGGAAGAAAATATATTTATTAAATTAAAAACAAATTCCCTCACAACATATTTTTGGTAACACCAACAGGTTTCGGAACCACCATCCCTTTCGTTCGTTTCCTCCCCCTCCCATTTATTACACCCACTCATTCATATCAAATCTCTTATCAAGAGTATCTTTTTTTATTCTTTTTTTATATTTAATTTTTTTTTTTTAAATTTATACATATTTTCTTTTGTTATAGATCATGCCATGCCTTGTACAGCTTGTCGGTATGTATATTTTCCATTTTCTTGCATAATTACATTACATATTTAGTTATATGTGTAATTTACATAGGATAAAATATATATATAAAAGATAATAATATTATATGAACATGACAAAACAAAAATAAACTTAGTAATGAGATTTGGTAATCGATAGAAATAAAGATAAATAAAAACATAATAATCTAAGTAATAATAATAATAAAATAAATATCTGCAACTTGTATATTCGAAAAACAGAGATAATTAAAAAAATACTCAATATAGACCTTAAAAAATGTTAAATGTTGAAAATAATATCATACGGCAGGTACACACAGAAACGATTTTCTAAAAAATATATAACTGGCCGTATTTTGTAATGTTTAGTTTATAGTTTAAGCTGAAGAAAGAAGGGTAGTTCTGAAACTGGCTGATGTTACGAAAAATATATTTAAACACGTGAATTTGTGTTCAATTTAATTTGCAATGAATAACCATAAAGTAATTACCGATTACAGCAATATAAAAAAAAATCTTTCAATTAAAATGATAATTTCATTTTAACTTTATTCTTCATCATCTTTAATTAAAATAATGTGATTAGTCGCTATAAAAAAGCATTTGATTTTCTCGCCATTATGCGTTTTATGTTTTACTAATGCCCGCTATACCTTACTTAACGTAAAAATCCGCGGAAATTTTATTAATAATCTAACTTTACTTTGGATTACTTCTTCCGAAAATACCAGTAAAGTAAAGTAATGCCATGTGAAGGATCAACGTTTTAAATTTAGATTAATATCTTCAATTACCAAATAAGTAAAACATTTATAAGTTTTCATGTTTTTATTTAAATATTGCTTTACCATTAAAATTATTTCACCTCCGATAAAATTAACACCAAAGAAAACTTAATGATTGAAAGCATAACACGGAAAGCTACTTAAGAAAGTTTCGCGGTTTGAAAATCCACCCTTAGGAATAATCGCATTGGATTAGAAATTTTTCCCCGATCTTAAAAATATTCAAGGAAAGACTGTATAAAAAGGCATCGAGCGAATTTGCAGTCGGAGAATTTATTTCCCCCGAATGCACATAAAGCCTTCCCTCGCTGGGGGCGGAGAACAATCTTCTAAATATTATATTGCAGAATCCGGACACCGCTAACTTTATCTTGGCAGAGACACCATATAAATAATGAAGGCGAACAAATGAATGGCTTTGAGAAAGGCGTCTCTGACGGTATTTTTCTCAACACCTGGTTTTCTTTATCTGCTGTGAACACGCCACCTGTACTCGCCGAGCCCCGACCTTACGGGTGTTTCAGCTACTTACGGGTGAGCACTGAGATTTGCTAAGTGAGGCAAGCTAAGGTTGTACTAATTACTCCACTTTATATTAACAAATACCTGGAAAACTTTGTATCCCTTAAAATTAATAAAATAATGAGCCAAACAATGTCTTCAACACTTGTGTCCTCTATGTAATTAAAAAAATAAACTTATACATTACTTTGTTGAAGAATTGGACGATAATATTGGAGAAATTTTTGAGGATGATTATTAAAATTGATGGATAGTATAAACTTTTTTGACACTACTTGAGTTTAATTTAATATTAAATTTTACTATTACTACTTGAGTTTTGGGAGTATTAGATCTCTCATCGTAGCTGAAGTATTAAATGAAATTAGATTAGATGGAGATTTTGATAATCTCGAAACTTGAGTAGTGAAATATAATTAAGCGCAAGAAGAGATAACAAAGTTTATGCTTTCTATCTGTTTAAATGATCATCTTGTACAATACATGACGATTTTATGAAATTCGAAACGTTGTTTTTAGTAAAAAAAAACGCGATAATCTTCTTAGTTATGTTTATTGTATAACCTCTGTATTGGAAACGTTATAATTTCAAATTCATAACTTCACTTAAATCAATATTATATTAACATATGGAACCGAATCCCAGTCTTCCTCCATATTGGCAGGAATTTTAATCAAAATCCAATAAATTGCAGTTAAAAAAGTATTATAAACTCTTTACAAGTACAAATTTTTTCACGAAAAACTACATATTTAAAAAATAAATTTCCTTTTTTTTTTTAATTTAATGTTAAAAAAGTAAAAGAAATTAATTAACACGTATAAACTTTGTATAAACCACTAGTTTGTTGAAATACCAACTTGTTTTGGGGCCAATGGTACCTATTATTTATTATATTAATAATTAGCCATACATCCGTGAAAAATCACAGAACATGAAATGCTTCACGTCTTTACTAAGCCTTACTAGGTAAATAGAGCCTATATTTTGACGATCCGCGGAGAGGCGGTGGTATCAACAACGTTCCGGGTGCCGCCTGGCATTTGAGCGTTCAAGGTTCGTGCCCTACTTCCGGCCATGTAATTTCGTTTTTTTAGCCGTGAATTCTAACGAAATAACGGACGATACGGAAGATTACGAACAGACAGACAGACAACGAAATTATTTTTTTTGATGTCATTTTGCATTTATTGAAGAAGTTGAAAGAAATTTATTTTTATCAAAAAATTAATCAATGCATTGAGCTAAAAAAATCACCATACGTTAAAGAAGAGTTTATACTACAGTCCAGAAAGTATTTTAAAAATCAAGATGCAAAGAAATTCGCTTAGCATATCAGAGATAGCGCTATCGATCAAAAATCTTTTTAATTTCAAATTTCCATTTCTAATTCAGTTTTCTTGTCAAAATTTACTGAATAAATAATATTTCTTATTATTTTAAACTAAAATTCAATGCACTGGCTTAAATGCTAATAGAAAGAGTTATTAGAAACCGCATAAACGAATTTATTTATTTTAACGTTATACAAACCTCTTAAAAATGGGTGTAAACTATGTGGTCGTTATTGTTTTTATTTTTATGTTTATTTTTAATGTAATTACTAAGACTTTATAACAGTTTGATCATGGCCCAGTAGGCCGAAACAGCTGTCATATTTCACGCAAATTTATAGAATTTAAATTTCATTAATAATACTCGCACATAACTTTTGGGTAAAGCTATTTTATTTAAGATAAATTATCTCATAGTCTCATAGAGACGAAGCTGTTTATATAAAAAACACGTATGGAAGTCTGTATAGGGTAGCCACAAGGTTTATGATCATTATAAGTTTGCTTGAATGATCACTTTACACAATGCAACGTTCACCAATTCTACAGTAAGAACATTCACACATCATCAAATTTAGTTGTACAGAAAATTATACGTTATATTTTCTGTATTCTTTAAAATATTTAAAGGGACGATGCTTGAGACATTTATGATCCTTTCCATGACATTGATTTCTCCGCTGGTAATGATACATCTATATTTTTAAATATATTAAGAAATATTATTTTTAATGTACTGTGATATTCTTCTGAATTATTCAACATATACACCGGAATATACTTGAAAATTATTATTTTGCATTTTTTTAATTCTCTTTAGAGACTGAATTTTGTTACAGATGCATAATTATTAATTGAGATGAATAATAATTGATGAAAACATCCACACATTATCAAATTTTTTGAAAGTTTTATATATGTTATATTTATTCTATTAATTAAAATACCTATTTTAATTTACACATTTTTATTTATTTAATCTTTTTCAAAAAATATAGGGAAATTCCTGGAGATTTATATTCTGTAGAATATAAACCATCGATGTTTATACCACATAGGGTATGCTATGTCACTGAAGGCTATGTACATTTTTCTTTAATGCCAAGGTGCATCTTTTATGCGACGTAAACGCGGCTATTCATTCTTTGCAGCACTTTTTAGAGTGTTTCCTTTGAAGGTGTGGGAAAACGATTCTTGCTTGCAACACAGGGATGATGTCACAAACACCCACTCTACGAAAATGATCAAAGGGATAAGCTCTACATTTGCATTACTTTCTCTATGTAGCTATGTGTTATTATTATAAATATAAGTTTTATAATTAAACACGTTCCATATTTTGTGAAAATTGGTTGTTGGAAAATAATGAAAGGCTTTATGAAGATATATTAAAGATGTCTCACAGAGACATGTTTACTTATAAAAAGTGAGACACATATACTATTTATATGGGAACGTAGGCATGGAAGTCTTTTAGGTATTTATAGGGCTGACGACTTATCGTATGTCTGGCTTAAATGGTCACTTTACGCGATGTAACTTTCCGCGATTCCCAATATACTTTTTATGGAGGTATACATATGACATTCATTCAAATTATTAACACTCACACCAGAATACGACTGAAAATTATTTTAATTTTTAACACTTTTTAAGACCAGCTATTTTATATATTTTTTATATGTTAAAACTTTTCAAAAATAAAAAACTTGATTTTGCTTCTAGAGGGATCATCCTGGTCAAATAAATTAATATAAAGGCTTAGTAAATTTTGTAATTTATTAATAAAAATGCGTAGTATGAAATGGATTTTTTTATTGATAAATTTTATAAACCGATATGTTATGTACAATAGACCATTGAAACCAAAATGGACTATTATTTCTGATATACTGGTGATATATTATTACAAAAATATTAATGACATTATAGAGTCTACCTTATATAAAATATTTTTTTAATTTTGATAATTTTCTTACGAAATTTTTTTAACTACAAAATCACCAATGTTTCCACCATGGATTAATCCCGCCATTATTATTGAGTAAACAATAGGCTGCGAAACCGATTCTCAATACATTTATCGGGAATTTTTTAAGACTTTTTTATGCGAGCATTAACAGAAATGCTTTCAAAGTTCTTGAGATTAAATGGAAGGATTTTACTTCCACAAATACAAAAGAATTTTTTTAAAGAGTGCAACGAGATTTTAAAAGGGTTGTTTTAAAAATACTTAAAGTCGATTCTTGAGTAGGTACCTATTTTGTTTCACGCTTTAAAAGGAGGGGGCAAATGCCACACAACGCTCTTCAAAATTTTAGGGTTGATTTAAAGAAAATATTTATTGAATTAAATCTTTAGTATTTTGGTCCAGATGTGAATGGAAAATTTTTTGACGAAAACAAAATTTTCAAGTTATTTATTCACTGTAGATTTATTCATGATATTGTGTTAAGCCCCTGGAGTATGAATGAATATTCAGCCCTAGGAGCCATTTTTCTTTCAACATGAATTTTGTATTGAGTTTGCACGTTGCGAAGCAAATTTTTGCGTATGTAATTTTAAAGTGCTGGTTTATTTTTAACTTTTAGTTATCGTTCGTGGTGTTAAAATATGCTTCATAAAATGCTTCAGAAAATATGCCAAAACGACAAAACAGAGTAATATCTTATTAATTTTGGATCCAATTATTAAACCTTACAAGTTTTTCTTTATTACATTGATTGGGATACAAACAAAAAAAAAGTTTTCATTATCACTTTTAAAGTTTAACGAGTTTTAATTGGGCGTAGTTATGTAGAATGCATCCAACCCAAAATACATGGAACTGAGAAAATTGCTTTTAAAAATTTGAACCTACAAAAACCAATACCTTTAATTCATGATGCTTATTTTTTGCATAAGGCTCATTTTAGAGAAGTTTTTAATGTTGTTTTAGTGTAATTAGGTATAGGAAAAAACTGTTATTTACGAAGAATGACGCATTTTACCGGTTGGATTCTTTCTACAAAATGTCTAAATGTACGAACAACTGTACTTATTTTTTCTATACAGGTTCTATGTTCAAAGAATTTGATAAACCATGGAGTAAAAATTATTTTCTGAAGCGTAGAAAACGTTCAACCTCCTTACATGTTTTCTATAAAATTATTATCTTGTAGTAACAGTAGAATTAAAAGTAAATTAAAATAATGCGTCCATACCACATTTAGCCTATATTTATGTTTTTCCAAGGATTTATAAATTTGAAGCTGCAAAAAACAGTCAAACCACTTTTTTTAAAGTTTATGATTTAATTTAATGGTGATGGTCGTAATATGGGTTTAAAACTTAAACATTTTCAGCACATAAAGATATAGTATTGAGCTATCCAAACCCGTACATATCTAATTTTTAATATTTTGTGGGTTGGGTACTTTCTGCATAACTACATCCTATTGATTGAATGTTTTTAAATACAAAGTATTGTCACAAAAGTTCTGGGGTTCGATCCCATTATTCTCGAAAATTCATCTTTATTTTATGAAATGACTTTTAAATTATTGGTAAGGTTACGTCAAATATTGGTAAAAGTTACATAGCTAAGCAACACGTTTACAGCATTTAAAAAAAATGACGTATATTTCTTATTTTATTGTTATTTACGGAAAATTAACAGAAGTAGGTATAAATAAAAATCAGGTTAGGTACACGTGTAGATTATATAGTAGCTACAGAGACCATCTTACAAGTTTCCGCAGAATTAACATGTTATGTATTAAAATTTAGCACCAATAACTTAACTTTATACAAAAAATATGTAATTTTATCGACGATACAGAATATGACGATTGACTGCACCGATTTTAATGTAAATAAATATTTCTAAAACAGAGAAACTCACAAAAAATAATTGAATTTCTTTTTCATGCTAAAATATAGGAATTAACTTCTGCATTATTAAAGTAAAGAAAGTATTACACAACAGATAGGAAAAAGATTAAAGGAAAAATATTAATTTCATAGGATGAATATTCACAGACTGTAATTGATTTCTTAAACGTAGGCTTTTACAACCATAATTGGTTGATCCAATCTTATATGTTCATGTTAAATGCAGACCCCTCGCTTGCTCGGGTCCAAAATAGTAGACTTCCCAGAGATTCCATTAAGCAGTCATGTCCAAAAATGTAGACTTGAGATTGCACGTAAAAAGCCTTATATGTAATTAAAAGATTTTAAAAAATTGATCACGATAAAAATAAACAAAAAATTTGTTCAAATTTTCTGTTTATTTATGTAAGACAAATAATTATTATCTGTGTACACCTACGTAGGAAATAATGTAATTCGGTAAATTCTTGGCCGTGTATTTGTGACCTCTCTGGCCAGAGAGGACACATACGCGACACATTTTACATATACATGGCAGAATGTCCCAGAAAATTACACACAGAAGTTTCTGAACGGCTGTGAAAATCTGGGAACATTTTCTATAGTTTTGTGTTTGTTAAAATGGGCAAGCGAGCGGCTAAAGCAATAATTACAATTATTACATTGTACATGTAAAATATAATTAATTGCAAAAATACATGTTGCTAGAGCGTGCCGAAGACACTTGTAATTAGGATAATGGGCATAGTCTTCACTATAATGTTTATTATCAGAGTATCATGTACCTATTATCCTGTTAGTGTTTCTAATAAATAAAAAAATAAAAAAAGCCTATTGATAATGTTTCTGCTCTAGACGTTATTAGTTTATTTATTTGTTTATATTGGATTTATAAGTAATGCACGGCCATAAAACAGAATATGTAATAGATAAAATATATATTTATAAAAGATTAAAAAATATATTAACATTATTTATTCTATAGATATAATGAACTATTTTTACCCTCTAATTTTTTTCCTACGAATTAAGTGTGCTATTTTATGCGCTCACAACATATACATATCTAAAATACGTGCTTAATCCATTGAAAATTGTATAAAATGATTTGTAAGTACATGAAATATGATTTTATTTGTGTTAAATGTGTCCGTATACTATAATTTCCTTCATTTCCCCTTTTTGTGTCAATCAACCCTGTCGCCATTTTGCAACCGCTGTTTTATTACCACCCGTAGTGTGCAAATGGGATATTAATGACCGAAGGTGCTGCATCCCGTTAGAGGATGTACTTAAGGGTTCTCTCGCTAAAAGTTCTGGATATATACCGCAGTACCCGCGGCCGCTTGGCACATTTTCCAGCTTCGTAAACTTAAAGAGCTTGTATGTATTTGTACCAAAAGCTTTACCCGAAAATAAATGTTACTCATCATTATTCGTGTTGAAGACAAATGTTATTTACCTACAAATGTGTTACAGCATTTAAATGTTAATTAGTTGATCGCTTGAATAGCACTTTTTTTGTGAAATAGTGAATAATTCTGATTATTTTAAGTATTAAGTGTAATATCATCGGAATCAATCATAATTTTTTCTGTCTATTCGTCCGTAACTTCGTATAAAGTCAAATTCACGGCTAAAAAATAAATTAAACGGCCGGACATGTGACTTGAATCCCGGACCAGCAAACCCGAACCGGCCGCACAACGCATGTTGTTCCCGCTACCTCTCCGCGGACTGCCAAAAAGATACTATAAATATATAATAGGACTTATCAAAGATGCCAACCAATGTTCTGTCATTTTTGACGGGTCACATCTAGCCTAGTAATAATAATATTTGGAAAATTTATATAGCGCCGTTTTCGTGAAAACTCATCTCAAAGGTGCTTAACACATTAACATTATTTTACAAAACCGCTTAGGTACTAGCTAAAAAGCTAATTTTCTATTTCTAGTACTAAAAAAGTGATCTTGATGGTTAAAATTATACTTAAGAGGGCCAGGAAGAATAAAATGTTTTCGTGGAGTGCATACATGGTGTGGAAAACATCGTCATCAGATTGCAACGGTCTTATTCTAAATTTGTATGATTTTCTATATAAGAGTAAATAGATATACTCGTAATATTTTGTCTAATTTATCACACTTTTTTTTTCTTAAAAAAAAATAGAGATGCGAACACGGAATTCGTGTCACATTCTTACTATTTTCAAATTAAGCTAAACGCTTGTGCTATGAAAATAGGACTAACTTGCTTGTCTGGAGTGAGATTCGAACCTGCGACCTTTGGATCACCATCTTTGAACCACAAGACCAACAAGCTACTCTTTGTACTGCATATTATTTTTAATATTATCAAACTATAGTTATAAAATTAATCTATCTACAGTATCTAGGTAAACAAAAATTTAAACCATGATTTAATTAATTAAGTAATATTAACAAGTAGGTAGGTACACACGGACACTCAGGAATATGGACTAAGGCAAAGAAGCAATAAAAATAAAATATATTTAAAAGATAAATAAACAATCTTAATAACACTTTTAAAAATGTACATAAAAATTATAAGTAAAAAAGTGAACAGTTATAATTTAAAACCTATTTAAGAAAAATAATAATAACTCAAAATAAAGAATAGTAAGTGAAAAGCCAATTCTGAAACGTACTTATTTAGGAATTGAAATTTTTCTATTTTTCTCGATTGTGTGTCATCGTAAGGAGACCACAGACTCGAATTGTATTCCAACATACTTCTTCAATGGATGCGTACAATGTTTTAAGAGAGCAGAGTGAATTACAATTTTCGGCTGTCCTTAACACAAATCCTAGGGTCCTTGCTAGTCCTTAACACTAATAGTTGCTTTGTATTATTTACATTATCTAAAATAATTCGATAAAAATAATTGTTTGTGCAATGAACAGTACTTTGTTCCGCCATACCCTTAAGTCATTAATCAAAAATGCATACAGAAGTTCAGCGCTATTAAATCGGCGCTCATAATTATTTATCAAAGAGTAGTGATTATATGAATTACCGCTGGATGTGCAAATATAAATCAGGCTGGTTGAATATTCAAATAGGCTAATCAAATAAGCCATCGTTTGAGCCAGACGACTCGGAATAAATTAGGCTATGTGGAATACAAACGCTTGCACTGCTAGATTAGCGAAAATGAATTGTGAATTCATAAGGAATACTAGAGTTTTCTGTGAAGCAGTTTCAAAGAAAGATTATAATTAATGTTTTTACCTACGAATTTAGAAGAAGCTCTTCAAGTTGAATGTTTTTTATTGATACTAATACGAATTCGAAATATAGAAATAGTTTTAATAATGCGAGATGAAAATGAAATATAAATGTTAATGTTAAGTATGCAGCTTATTGGTTAAATGATGTTAAATATTTTCTAAGTAATATATGTGGTCGGCGGTTTGAGCCTCGTTCAATGAGTCGTTCACCATATAAGTCCTATATTTATAGTATTTAGTTTAGCTTAGTTCGAAAATAGTTATAGAAAATATAATATTGATGACACGTATTCCGTGTACATACGCGTCTCTATTTAAAACAATAAATATATTTAACAGCAGAGAAGCCCGGAATTTTTATGATACATGGTTTAGATAGGTACTATTTAAAATTGTTTTGCGAGGGATGGGGAGAAGGCATGCCTTTTTTTTATACTAGCTCTAAAGAGTAAAGATATGGGCAAAATTGCAAGGGGAGTGTGAGATTTTCGTAGGGTGGGGTAGGATGAATGTGTTCTCCTCTAGGTCACAAAATGCTACTGAGCAAAAGGGCCACCGATATCTATGATTTACTCAAAGTACAAAAGAAAAACCAACGGTAAAGTGTAATTAAGGTTTGGGTATGTTACAATTTTTAAGGAAGATGGCACTTAACTTACTCTTTGGTTTACCACCTTGGTGAAGGGGCTTAATTACATGTAGTAAGAACAAAAGTAGATTGAACGCAGCAAAAATTTAGTCGCGTAGGCTCCTGGATGTAAAATTTAAATATGGTTAAATAAATAATGAACAAATAATGAATATCATATAGATGCTTTACATGGAATTTATGACGAAGGATAGGATAGTAACAAAAATAAATGAGACGAGTGTTGAAGCAACTTACACAGAGAGCTTTCTTGAAACACTTGTCAAGGGAATAGCCAGGTAGATCAGATATTGGAGGAAAAAAATTAAGAACCGTAATAAGTACCTACGCTTAGTGAGGCTGGTATAATTTTCCAGGACAGAAAAGTGTGGTGTTCTATCTTCTCTGCCATTCTCTGCGACGAAGTAGCGTGTTAAGTTAATTTGTGAATTTTGTTGTCAGAGTTTTATACCTACCACAATTTTTCACATGTTTTTTCTGGATATCAAAAGATGGCTTTATCCGTATATAGTCAGACGCTAAATAAGACTAAAATAATACGACCCATCACAAAAAAAAAACAGTTAACGCTTGTTGGTAACTATTGCCTCCAGAGAGATTTGAACTCTCGACCCCTGGTTTACAAGACCAGTGCTCTGCCCCTGAGCTATGGAGGCCGATGACACAAGCGGCAAAAATATCTTCCAAGTAAAAACTAGTAGCTATATTTATTTATTTAACTATGCGACATTAATATTTGTTATCGCTTGTTTTTATTGTCATGTTACATTTATATTAGGTGCCAAACAGAATAGTGGCCGGACGTATTTTTTTTATTATTTTTATAAAAAATTATTATAAAAAAGTATTTTTATAACCAATAAAACAGTATCTTAACTAATTCAAACGAAAAATATCCAATCAAATTCATATTTAAATCTGATGATGATTTTAAAGGAAATGATTGAATCAATATTCAATCATTCATCATTCAGTCAATATTGTTAAATTAGTATTTATTTGTAAACAAGGATTTTTTTAAATAAATAAATAAATAAATATTCAAATCTGTTGCATATCTCAATACGTAATTAATATATATTTTTATCACTAGTTTAATATTATTATTTTATGACGTGTCTTTAAAATTATACTTTGTTGTACCTTTCAAAAACTTTTGTCATCCATTAAAATTGTCAAAAAAAAAATTATATTAATTTTTAGTCATAGAATATTTAACTTGTTAAAAAATAAACTTTTAATTATATGATCTATTCAAGTTATATCTGTTAATGCCCAAAACTATACTGTTATCGAAAATGTAGTTTAAGTTAGTTAATATTTAGTTTTAGATTTGCAATATAATTTCGCATCGGCTCCGAAAATCCTCCCAAATCTATTCACTCGGCCAAATCTGTTCAGTCATCCGAATTTACTTTCAGTCCAAATAAAACAGCCTCCCGAATGTGGGAGATTAAAGATGAAATTGAGTGTTTCACTATCAAAACTCTGCTCCATTGCATTGATTTGATCGGAAAAGAATTTTTATATTTAACATTAGTTTTGTACTAAATATTAAATAGATTACCGTCATCTTTGACGGGAAACTACTACCGTTATCAGAGCTCAAAATGGAAAATGTAAAGAACCAATAATATATGAAAATTTACACATATTTTTGATCAAAAAGTATTCAAACACAATTTTACAATATATCGCCTATAGCAATATGGGCTATGTTACGTTACTTAGGATTAAAGAATTATGAGTTAATATTTTGAGTCTGCCTTTTTTCACAATACTCAAACTACTACACAGTGTTCCTTTAAAATATAGAGCAAACCAGTAGCGTTGGTACGGAAAAATGTACGCTTTAGCAATTAATGCAATTTTAATATTAAAGCTTATTACTCAAAGCGTCTGCAAGGTTCAGCCAGGAGCTGCAGGAGTGCAGCGGTCCACAACCTTTCCGGAAGAAAAAAACTCGTTCATAATTTTTAGTTAATATAGTTTGCAAATGACTTATAATATTCATGAACAAACCTAAAAAGTACTGACAGTAATGTAAAGTCAGCTGCAGGAATGAAGGTCTAAAGTTTAACTAGTTAGTTCAATCTGGTATCGTTCAACAGTTAATTAACTATGGTAATTTAAAATTAAAACAGCTTTCTGTTTATAAATTAACTTTGTTTATTTAATGAGAATTTTAAAGGTTTGTGGTACGTGCACCTTATGCGAACGTATATATTATGAAAAATATAAATTTGTAACGCTGTAATAATAATAAAAATATAATAAAGTAACGCATGAGACTCATTTGTTGCATCAAAACACGTATGGCCACGATAAAAATTGAACATTATACATAAAAAAATAATAAGGTAGTGTACGTGTCAAAAAACACGACGCTGATTGGCGTGTTATGTATTAAATATAAAAGCAAGTCTACCTAGCAAGATATACAACTATTATTTACTCTCAATTGTAAACGCTATATCTTTAATTGTAAACACTCTAATAGGCCATGAGAATCAATATTTTAGCGAAACACGTCACAAAAACACCCCGGATTGAGAAACTCGCATAGATGTACCTATGACCCCATCATGTGATGATGTCATGCCGCCAATGAAATTGCCGTATATATATATGTATAATCATGTTGTTATCACTGAGTACTAAGCAAGGACTAAGGTAATGTAGCTAATAGCGATTATGTACAAAAACAATGGACTATAATACCACTAAAAGATTCCTTCCGCGAAGGAAAATAAAATAAAATTTCGAAAGCATTTTGTTAAAAAAGTATTCCTGTAAGGTTTAATTAACGTTGTCGCAAAATATTAGCTTTATTTCTTTTATTCTAAGGAAATTAAGCTGGTAAGCAAAATGAAAAAATGTATAATATAAAATAATCAACGTATTTAGTATACTAAACCACATGTATAATGACATATTCAGGCCTGTTTCAAATACTGATCAACGCAATTGTTGAAAAGATTATAGGTACACCACGTCAGTTCAAATCATGACGTGTTTTTTGTCAGAATTCAATGTCAGTATATTGACCATTAATGTTTCGTTCGACAGTTGGGAGAATAACAATCTTCCCAACAACAGTTAAAATGTAATAAATATTTATAATTGAATACGTTATCTTTAAAAAATGCGTATAGAAAATTTAATTAAATGGTTAATTTTTATTTTAATTTTAGAGATACTTTAGAGACTGATACACGTAAGAGTGTCTGCAGCATGCACTCATGTTAAAAAGAAATGCGCATTACAATACACACAAAAACATTTTGCAAGTTGAAAGTATTGTTGTTTAAAAAACTACTAAACACATCCACCCCACTCATATCTTGACGACAACTTATATTGACTGAGAATCCTTACAGAGATTGGGTTATTTTAACCGATATTGTTTCTATGGCGACCTTGCTGAAATGACGAGTATGTTGATGCTGCTGAATTAATCTATGCAGTATAGAAAGATTCGTAAGTATCTGTGATGGCTTGTTTTATTTCAACTTCTTTCTTTCTTGTAAGCATTAATTTTTTTCACATCCAAAAAATAAAAAAAATATTTTGAATGTATTCACCAGTGATTACTTACTTAAAATATACTGAATTCTAGATTTTATACATCTATCCCTTCGAAAATTATGTTTCCTATAAATTTATTACTTTGTTTCGTATAAAATCTCGAATTCAGTACATTATAAATTAGTAATCCTCGAAACTGCATTAATTTTATTTGGATATTGCTGCCTTTATTTTTATACCCCACATATACAAGGTGTATCAAAACTAGCAGCAGAAACTTGACCAGTAGATTCCTGCCTGTGTTATGAGTCAAAAGTTCAAGCAACCATGACCTAATGTCAATAGTTATGGAGATATGCAATATCAAAATTTTCTTTTTTTTTTTAAATATTTCTAACTTATTTCTTAAAAAAATTGAATTATCATTACAGTAACTTATATCGATTATTAATAAATCATTTTCTTCAATACAACTTAAATAAAATGATAAAAACCCTGTGAAAAAATATTTTTGCAAGATTTTTATCATTTTATTCGACTTGTATTAAAGTGAATGAATTTTTCATAATCCACATAAGTTACTGTAATTAAAGTTTAAATTTTGCAAAAAAAGGTCAAAAATATAGGAAAAAAATGCTAGCTTTGATATTGCATAGGTATCTCAATAACTATTGATATTAGGTCATGGTTGCTTAAACATTTTATATTCAAAACATAGATAAGAATCTACTGGCCAAGTTTCTGCTGCTAGCACTGGTACACCCTGCATATAATATTAGTGAATAATATAGCAAATAATTTATGATAAATTAATATTGAAAATGAATAGAGGTATTAGAAAATATCGCATATTTGTTTATGAATTTTGAACGTGTCTCCGAAAATTTTAATACGTTTTCATCACGATAATGCTTTGAGGCGGGGTTCACGTAAGGGATGTTGGGGAGGGTATTTAATAGCATTATTAAGGATATAATTGATTAAATACATAAGGGTATTTAAGACGGTCCCACACATTGAAGAACAGCGTTCACGCTCGACGGGTTTGGTGCTGGAATTAGTTCTGTCAATAAGCTTTCCTGAATCACACACTACACTTATTCGTGTTAAATGTCTCACAGTCGCTGTATACGGCTGTGCACGGTTAAGTCAATTACATTACCCAAGAAACTGTTGGAGGCGGGCGGGAGCTGGAAACTGTAAGTGAATTTTACTTTGAACTACGGCGTACGAGGGGGTTAATAAGAAGGAATCGTAAAATATTGTGTGTTTTTGGATTTTATTTTTTAATGAAAACACATTTTTTTGTGGTGTTTCGATTTGCAGATAGATCTAACTATGATGTACGGGACACATTTCACGATTTTTTAAAATTTATTGGTATTTATTTAATTATTAACTAACCTATTAAATATTCCGTATTCAAGTCACGGTGACATATATGTACATTTCGATTTTTCTGTATATCTTTTAAGGGAGTGCCGGACAACTTCCTAAATGCTGACTGAATTCGTCAGCCTCCGATTACACAAAAATGCAACCTCTCGAGTTGAAGTTGATTCTTCTGTGTGTAGTTTTCTGGGATATTCCGGCGCGGAAGGTTCTGAACGGCCGTGAAAACATGAAAATATTTTTAAAGTTGATTCATCAGTTGATTATTTTTTTAGTTATAGTTCTTTATCCCAACTCTCTCGTATGGAAGTCAAAATTTTGAAACGGTACCAAGATTTACATACCTAGGATCCCTGATAACAAGCAACAATAATACTACAGAGGAGATCCCGAAGCGCATAGTGAGCGTAAATCGCTGTTTTTTCCGCCTACAAAAGCAGATAAAATCCAGAAAGCTATCCAGAAACACCAAGATATTAGTGTACAAAACGCTTATTAGTCCAGTGCTCTCGTACGCAGCTGAGACGTGGGTACTAAGAGGAATGAGCGACCACTGGACGTTTTTGAAAGGAAAATTTTGAGGCGTATCTTCGGACTGGTTCTAGACAATGAATGAGCTCTATACTCTGCCAAAACGTCACAAAATTTATAAAACTGGGAAAACTTCGGTGGCTGGATCATGTGGAGAGAATGTCCGAGCATCAAGCACCAAAGTCCCTGCTAAACTCAAGACCAATAGGGCGAAGGAGCTTAGGAAGGCCAAAATTAAGATGGAGTGACAACGTCCTCAAAGAAATCTCTGCCTTGGAGCTTCGGAACTGGAGAGAGCTTGCACTAAACCGAGATGAGTGGAGGAAGATTATTGAGGAGGCCAAGACCCATCAAGGGTTGTAGTGCCAAGCATGATGATGATGATAATGATTATTCTTTAAGGTCCATAGACATTTCAGAACGCCATGAAATGCACGCGCACCATGCAACGGGAATATTTTCACACTGTATGTCACGTCTCATCAATTAAAAGCTAAGATGGCGGTTTTCCGAGTGCAATTCATTTGCATTTCTTATGCCAGCGCCACACTCCGCTGATTTTCCGCCATTACTGATGCCGCCGCAGAGAACGCGTTACATTTTTTTCCACATATTATAATATATGCTTATCAAACATATAGCGCAGACGATCGGTCAATCACTTCGCTTTATTTTCTGTTTTTATCTTTATTACTGCTGCCTTAGACTTTTTATGCGTTGATGGAAAACTACCATTGATGGCAATTCTAGTTTGTGATGTATATCTCGGGTTTGAACATAGCTGGACAGGATGCGCATTCCGTTCAGCTATGCTTCAACACAACACGTGTTTATTTTATTGTATGCCAAAGAAAAACGCGCGCACAAAAATATGTACACGTGCTGAAATTCCTTCACATAAATACATTTTCAAGGACAAAGACTTTTGACTAGACTTTGTCGATACGTCTGGAAATTTAACAAATGAAATTAGCGAAGCTTAACAATTTATATACCAAAAAAATATTTATTAATGTTTTGTTTAATACAAAGTCAAAATATTTTTTAATTAAATGTATTAAGTAATCACCAAGAAAAAGGTATTTTCTTTCCGTGACGCAAAAAATCTTGTTTTGATCTCACCGTGACTTCACACGTCCGCACGATGCGATGGCTCTATCTGTGGTATGTAACCAGAGAAAGTGTTTTTTCTGGTTTTTTCTTTTTCATTTTCACAAAATTTTATTAACGAAGAAGTTTTTAACGAATTTTGAGAGTTTTTTTTTAATTTTCTTTATTGAAAATAAAAAAATTACATACATTTTACATTGAATATTACATTTTTTTTTATACATGTTTAACTGTCCCCAGTAAAGTAATACTTGTGTTTGGGGACAGGAGTATGATTCATAAGAGCATGAATGAATAAGTATGTATAAATTAATAATGGAACAGTGTAGAGAAATACAAACATCATAAGATAAATATTAGTGACTCAAGTATACTAATTATTTCTGAGTATCGTTATTTTTAATAATTCTATCTAATTTTTATTATTATTTTATTCTTAATGAAAACAGTTAGCTTTACGCTAAATATTCAAAACCAAAATAAATATTGTAAACATTTATAACGTAGCTCGTGAACCTAAAAATAATGGAAAATCATACTTGAAATCACAGGTAAAATAGTGTTTTTATGTTTACAAGTGATCTTTTTACAATCATTTTGAGCATAAGATGAAATGGCATAACCTGTTGGTGCTTTTAATGTTAGAATTCATAACCCTAAAGATGCTTTAGTGATAATCATTCTTCAGAATTCTCAAACGATTTTTTGGAGTCCAACCACTCATTTAAAAATAAATAGCGTTTTTTATGTTTAGTTGCTTATCTTTATAAGATAGTTAATTTAAAAAAAATAGAGATGCGAGTAGGTAGAAAGTTGCATCAATATTCTGAATATTTCAAACTATTCTATGATTATGCTATGAGAAATATCTTGCTTCTCTTCTAGAATGGAGCTCGAACCACCGACCACTGGATTACTGAGAGAGAGTCATAACCGTCAGATCAACAAGCTATACAGTATATACCTTAATATAATTAAAAGCTAATTGAATATAATAAATATCTCCTTAATTAATGTTTTTTTCATTTCAATATCTCTTTCTGCACCCCATTACGATTTTGGCCATGCCCTCTGTCGACAATTGATTCTTTTGCATATTTAAATTGATGGCACAGCTATTGTGCGCGAGTCTTGACGAAGATATAGTAGTATCAGAAAAAGTTAAGACCTTCCGGCGCCCAGAAAAAAAATTCTTCCACCTGATAAAGTGCTGGTTCATTATGTCTATTCGGCTTCCCCGGGTCTATCTCGCCAGGAAAATAATCCAAAAGTTTTCTCATCGCCAAATTACCGCTCGAATGTTCTTGACAAAAGTTTCGGCCGCCCGTGGAAGTCTTTCTCAATTAAATGTTCACATAACTTACCGAACACGTAACGAAATTTTTGCGCAACTTTTGCTCGGCTAAAGCGCCGAACGTGGGCATATTTGACTGGAACCGTGCAGTTTCTATTTATTGAAACCGTTACGAGTTGGAAGATGTTCTAAGTGTATTATCTACGTAGTTTCCGAATCAAGTTCCGCTGAGTGCATTCAGGGAACATCGGCATTCAACGTGAACGTTCAAATATACGTTGCTACGAATACAGGCATTTGACGTGAAACTTCTCTTTTCTTTCCGGTTATTTAAACATGTGTTACGGTTATTATTACGGTCGGTTTTATGTGTTAAATAAAACAGATATTTTATACGAATTGTATATTTCACTTCGGTCTGCACCTCCGCCGTGATAGGAGGCTCTCTGATGACGCTGGATAAGACTTCAGCGAAACTTCTACTTCACATTGAAATATACAGTTCATATAAAATATCTGTTAACACGTAAATATATGTTTATAGTTAACTATCAAAAATAAAATAATTTTTTTTAGTATGTTAAATTTCTTTTAGGAACACAGTTACTGGATTTTGTTTCCGGAGAAGTACTATTAATTCGGATAACTAATAGATGTCTCTCAGGGACGAAGCTGTTTATATGGGAAAGTAGGTATGGAAGTATTTTGGATGTTGCAATTAGAAAGTTGCCTTCAAAGGGAAGAAATACACGTCAATAAAGCAAGCCACTAAACTACTAAATAAGACAATAATTAGGTTTCAATTACGCAATTGCAACCAATCAATCGCAAAACAGTCTACCGGTAAAATAATGTTCTGGGCCAATTTTCGATGCATTTTTTTAAAATAGAAAAGCGAACACGGAATACATGTCACGCTAATATTTTAAGTAACATAAATTATAGATGTCTTACAGAGACGAAGCTATTTACATGGGTAAGTAGATAAAGATATCTTTTGGGTATTTGTAATGTTTAAAAAACGGCTGGCTTAAGTGATCACCTTACAGTTTACCAATTCCACCCAAGATCGCTCACTCATATATCAAAGGTTTGAATTTTTTAAGTCCTAAAACACCCAAAAGGCTTCCATACCTACTTTCCTACATAAATAGCTTCGTCTCTGTGAGACATCTTCAATTTATTAATAAAATGATTATTAATTTTAAAATATAACAAGCTGTTTTATTTGACCTAAAGTCGATCGGTTTACATTGATCCATATAATAAAATAGATATTTAAAAAAATCCTGTAACACATACCTACTCGTATTATGTAGTAAGTGTTAATGTGTTAAATAATCTATTACATCAAGGTAGACTGCATGTGAATAAGTCTATAAAAATGAATGTGGTGAAAATTTATAAGTGGATTGATGACCGGTGTTCTTTTGAATAAGTCGGCATCCTAATAGTGTTGGTTATTTTTCTTCCATCACAAGAATGTATCATATCTACATTAAAAAAAAATTTAAAAAAAAAATAAAAATGGGCTCTGAAACATATCGAATTTTTTTGCAACAAAAAAGTGGTGTAAACAAAGTTTATTTCTATAAATTATAATTATAATGTCACCACAAAATAATTTTGCTGTGTTTGAAGAACATGTTATCTACACTTGAGTTTAAATATAATTTTATATTTTACTACTTGAGTCACAAGGAGAGAAATATAGAATATAATTTTAATTTTATTCAAGAACATATTCTTACTGTGAAGTTGCGATTTTTTCAGAACAAAGTTCTGTGAAATTTCAAACCGCTATAGCGTAATTGGATAACGCGCCTGCCCCGGATAGGAGGAGATCCGTGGTTCAAATACGGATTTGAGCCACGAATATTATATGGATTTGATTTTTCTGTATGTCTTTCTATTTGATTAATTAATTTGGTTTTATATATTTTAATACTAACCTGTCGATGAGAGATCTGAAACTCGAGTAATTAAATATAAGACATAAGTCAACTCTTGTAAAGATAAGGGAAATTATGTTTTCCATCCACATTAAATATCGACAATATTTAATAATGTATTTTATATTATTTATGAGTTGAAATTGATGAGTACATGAGCGGCTTTAAAAAATTAGGAACTATCTCACAATTTATATAACCTTAAGATGCAATATTTAAAGTTTACAGTGTTAAATTTATATTTGGATAAGATTTTTAGTAACGAAAAAACTGAGATACTTTTTATAAAATTTCATTGAATACGTTTAACGTCCATACGCTGTATAGAATATACGTATTTCATGAACCTTGGTGAGGATGTAACTCACATTAGAATTAATATTATATATTTTTTTATGAATACATTTTTTTACAGTAAAGATAGTGAAAGTTTTTTTGCAATGGTATTTCTCTTCTACAAGAGTAAAACAACTCGTAAGCGGGAGAGGAGTATCATTATAATGTATTAAATAGTAAGTAGTACATAAATATATATAAGAAGAAAAAGTAACTAATATGCGATAATTATAATGCATTTATGTAGGACAACAATGAAAAAACTAACAATAAGCAAACAATTAAAAAATAAATATAGTAAAGAGATACATAAAATAAAATTTTAAGCAAAGATAATAACAGTGTACACTATAATGAATCAAGTTAATTAAGTTTGAGGGCTATCATTCCAGTTTGGTCATTTGTGGTTTTGTGGTAAGTATAGGCACATGGCGACATCTAGCGAAGCACTTGCACCGCATCAGTAACTGACGGCGCAGAACACCAGAGGGCGTTCAGAGTGGACCGCAGACCGACTTCAGCCTTTGACTTGATCAACAATGACAAAGAGGCTTGTAAATTATGTAGACACATATATAAATCCCTAAAGAAAATGTCCTTTTTTTTCTATTTAGGTATTGAAATAATATTAGTATACACTGTATCCTGACGAAGAGACCATTGGCCCGAAACGTATTGATATTTTCAACTAATATGTAAGTCGTGAAAACAAAGTATATTTAAATTTTTTTATTAATAATGTCACTACAAAATCCTTTTGCTCTTATTCAAGAAATAACACATTTTTATTTAAAATTCTCTTTAATGTACATATACTGAAATGCTTCTTTTTCATTATTACTTAATCAAACATAATAATTCGTTATCTGTCATTCCGTAATTTAGTGTAACGTTCGTAATTTTGTCGAATTCACGGTTTAAAAAACGGCCGAAGATGGGGCTTGAACCCCGGGACACTAAACCCGAAACGGCCGATCAACGGATATCGCTACAGCCGCCTCTCCATAGATCGAGAGACGAGAACCAATGATCTGTTATTTTTGACGGGTTACATCTAGTATTCTTATATTTTTGAACCAATAACTCACCTACATAAAATGTCTGAGTTAAGATAAATTATAGAAAACTCACAGAGACGAAACAATAATGTCTGTTTACTGATCTTCGGCTAGTTTTAGTGATCACTCTACACACAATGCAACTTTCGCCAATTCTATCGTAAGAAAAACCACACATTATCCAAAAAAAAATTGAATGTACCATATATGTTCAAATCTGCGAATCTTTGATTTATTTTAATGAACTAGAAACATCTGTAGTTTTTTCTCATGAACAAATTAGTATACATAAATTTTCGCAGCCGGTAACGACACCTCTATATTTTTAAAGTGAAGTAATAAATAAAATACTTTAAAAAAAAAAATCACCAGTAAATATTTTAACAATAATTGTATATGTAGGTATGTTCTAAGAATACAGTTACTGAATTTTGTCCCCAGAGTGGTGATTAATTAATTGAGATAAATTAAAGAAGTCTCACAGAACGTCTCACAAGTTATTTTTAATATTCATAGCTTCAATAATTTAACTTAATTTATAATCAACCCTCTGGGCATAAAATCAAAACAACTGTGCTCTTAGAATATACCTGCATATACAAATATTGTTTTGATATGCCTTGTTAATAGAAAAATTTTAAAAACATATGTGTAACAATTATTCAATTGCGGATATGATTATCAATAATTACGGATATGAATACGTAGTGACGTGATCTGAAATTTTAGGATTCATCTCCTTTACTACAACCTTTCTTTTCTCAGAAAACTGCGCGGCAATAGTTAATCTCCTTTGTATGCCCTCTTTGAGAAAAATGTTTAAAGAAAGTAATATGCAATTACTCATTTAGCTACTGTTATCTCCATGCATGCATTTGTTTGAAATATTAAATAACTTTCTGTTTGGATTAAAGTTCATCTCGCTTGTACATATTACAGATAGACAAAGAATATAGTTATATTAAATTAATGTTAATAAACTTTATATTTATATAGCTAGATTAATAATATTATTAAATGCATAACGGTTTTGAACCTATATATTTAGGTGTGTGTAAAACTGTGTGTTTTAATACACAGTTTTTTCAATGACATTATTTTACAGTTTTATTTTTGAATATCCGAAAATTCATAATGCCTGAAATTGGCCATATTTTCGGTATTTTGAATTTCCGATATTAACCTCCTAGACATTTCTTTCCTCATGCTCTCAAATTTGATATTGTATTACTTACTTACTTACCATCACGCCATTTTCCCGCAGGGGTAGGCAGAGAGGATAAAGCACCACATTCATATGAAACTCCTAACATGACCATCCTTCAGTATCCGATTAATCTGGTCATGCCACGTCTTCCGCGGTCGTCCTCTCTTTCTGGTGCCGCCAATATGTGCGTCATATATTTTTCTTACCATTCTTTCCTCGTTCATTCGCTCAACACGCCCAAACCAACTGAGCGACCCTTTTTTCATTCTATCGACAATGCTTAGGATCAGCTTTTCGCTCTTTCCTAACATCTTCATTATTTACTATTTCACATTTTTTAACCTTAAGTAATACACAATTTGTATAAAATATTAAAAATAGACATCTGAATTTATCAACCTGATGTCGTCAAACCTGGTTCAAACCGCAAGGTTCTGTTTCCAAAGCTTTAATAATATTTGACACAAAAGTATAATATTTTTACCAATGGGTAGGCGATAGTAGAATATGGTAAATTGTAAATATTAAAAATTTAATATGGAGATAGTCAAAACTAAATTAAAGACTACGTTCCTATACGCTAAGATTTACTTATATACTGCCTTTATGAATGAACAGATAGTTAATCTGAAACCGGTTAGTATTATACAATAAAACTCCTGAGGTTATATGAAAATTTATTTTATTGAACTATTAATATTTGTAGCCATTGACTTTGTTGCTTCAGGCATAATTTTTTTTGTCGACTAGGGACAATTTAATAAAACAATGTAAATCAAGATTTAATTAATCCACTCGCATATATCCAGTTCACAATGACGGACTCTTTTTGTTCGAATTTCAACAAAATATATTTTTCAAAATCTATCTAAAATGTAAATAAATTAAATTAAATCAGCACACATCACCATAATACTTACACCATTCTTAGCGTATTCATATTATCATAAGATTATGAATGCGCTAAATATGCATCGATGCGTTTTTTTTCCATTGGCATACTTGAAACATTTTTAAAATGAGGTGTATAGAGTATTTTAAAACACATTTGATTTTATTTAATCTGTAGAAATAGTATATATAGGTACCTACATTATTTAACATTCGAGTCAATGTAAGGCGAGAGATATCATATCGAGGGTAGAAAGACAAAAGGGCGATAGTGATTATTTAGAGCTTTACGGGAGAGCAAATAATGATTTTTCAATCTGATTTTGTCAATATTTCTTTTATTATTAAACGATTTCCATATGCGTTTTGGATTGACAAATATAGAAATCTTTTAATAATAAAAGAAACATTGACAAATTCAGATTGACTGAACTCTCTTTGCTCTCCTGTAAAGTTCGAAATTGAAAATTTTACATATTTTAAAATGTGTATTGAAAGATTACTAGTATTTGTCGAATTGAACTTAAATTATTGATTTGTATTTATTTTTATTGTTGATTGAGTGAGATAACTAACTGTTCTGTTAAATTTTTACTGTATTATGACTTTCTAAGCTTGTGTTATTGCTTTTCACTCTATATTATTTTATTTTTTTTTAAATTATATTATATTATGTTTTTCTTATGCTTCTGCTTTTTTATATACTTGCTTTTTACTTATTATATTTATCTTTATATATTTGTATTTTTATTTTAAGTATTTGCTTTCCGCTTCATGTCATTATTATTTTTATATGTTTTTTTTAACTATCTATTCTATAAATGTACATTTTAACTATTTGTTTGTAAAAGCCCTGTAAGTCATTAATAAATAAATAAAAAATATCGAAACTTTTATTTTCTTGGGTCAATTTTTTTTTTCTGGCAATTTTAAAATAGTATACGTTCGGTTGAAAATGTGTCAAACTGCCACGTAGCGGCTAGTACAATTGCCAATTGAAGACACCAAGGGCCGCGAGTGGGCACAAATGGCTCCTTAACTCCTAGTAGATTATTAATATTCTACCTTCAAAATATAAATCTCTAGCATAGTCCATTCGAATATTTGAAATAAAATGATTTAGAGCATACATACAACTTTCATAAATTTGATAATGTGTGGATGTTCTTACATTGGTGAAACTTGAATTGTGTAAAGTGATCACTTAAGCCAGCTCATACAGGTCATAAGCCCTGTAAACACTTTTATAGCATTTACCCATTTTCTCCGTTTATAGGTCACGTTTTCCATGTAAATAGCTTCGTGTCCGTCAAACTTCTACACATAATTTATCCAAATTATAATATCCGCGCAAGCATTATTTTACTTTTTCCAATAATTTGCTTTATTTCCCTTCACAAAATAAATAAAACCAAAAATCAAGCGCTCTCTGTTTACCCCCGCTTCTCTCCATTCAACACGGCACCGTTTTGTTTCATCTCCACGTAGTTCTGATGAAGAAATGTGCCGAGAACTCCCGGATAAAATGGCGAACTGAGTCGGTAATTGCCGGCGATAACTACAAAACAACTTTCTTCGGCACAAAAGGATAATTTTGTGGAGCCGGGGACCATTCGGCAGCGTAGGTCTACGAGCAACTTGCTCAGACGTAGGCGGTGCGGCGCGGTCCGCAGAGAATTCAGCCTGGGACGAGGGATGGCGAACCTTTTGTTTCCGTTTTTACGGGACCTTGACTATATCAACCATGAAATTTAAGGCTTGTGCAAGAGATTGTCATAGTCCAAACTTAACACGGGCAAGACGTCACGTATGAACTTAATTTAAATTTACGAATAAGCACGATACTATGTTCTAACTGCGACTAATATAAATTGATGTAAATTTAATTTTACTATATGAATTATACGTTTATGTACGTGTTATCTTTATTTTGGAACGAATGTACGGACATTCTTGCAAACGCATTTTTTTGAATTATTAGTCGTCATTTCTATGCATTATGTGTTAATATAATGAATGTGAGTTTTTTTTATTTTAAAATGTGCTCCAAAAGTAAAACAAATGGGTAAAAGTTTATATAAAATAAAAAAAATTTCGTAAGAAAATTTCTAGCTCTACAAGTTTCGTTACTTTTATCATTGTATTTAATTACAAACCTTCAAAATGGAATGTCAAGTAGACAAAAGTGAACATTTTTGACACGCTCTTCTGTTCGAATGAGGAATGCTTATAGGAAAACTTGTAGAATATTGGCAAAAACTTGTAAAGAATAAAGTAGAACACATTATTAAATAATTTGTGATAATTTTTTTGTTGTGTCCTCTTATCGCATTATACCGAAAACAAGCCACTTACTTACCATATTTTCTTGACTTCCATTAACTTTTTTTATGCCATTAGTTCTTCATTCATTCACTTGAGAAACTTTTATTAAATCTATTCACTGTGCTTTCATTCTTTCCAAATATTTTTCATTCAGCAAATCAGCATTCTTTCCAAATATTTTTCATTCAGCAAATCAACATTCTTTTCAAATATTTTTGGTACACGTGGAAGTGTTGTTGCATTCAAAAAGTTTCATTTTTCTATCAGTCACCCTCCTGTCAATATATTTCAATTTTTGTTTTACAGTTGTTCGTAGTTTTGGTATGCTGACAGTGTATACATATATAAAAACACCTAATATTTATTACATTTTTATATTTTTTTGTAAAATATTTGTTTTGTAAATTTTTGAATCATTATTTTTTTTAAATTGATTTTATGAAGTTATCTTATAAAGTGAATTATATAAATATATTTTGGGCACGAGTTAATGCTGTGAGAACAGCTCCGTAAAGTATATTTTAGAGCATATGTATTTATGTGAGCATTTTTTTAATATTAATAAAAAATAATTAAATGGTCTCATTACACCCTTGATACATTACTCGTCTGATGAAAATATAAATTAACAATTATATAGTTTTTTCATTGGTCCACGGCCGGCTTCGCACGTCACCGGATACCACCGCGGGTCACGTTTGCCACGGGTTTACCATCGCTGACCCAGAACTTCCGTTGTAGCATGAACGGTGCAAATTTCTGGCACCATGAAAGATGCATAGATCTGGGAGTCGGCGTTATCGGCGGATGAAGTTTTATTGGGCTCATTGAAAATACAACTCAAAGTTAAATTGAAAACGATCGATACGCTGTATAGCATCCATGTTACTCACCCACTACTTTTGGAACTAATTCTTTTTGAAATCTTATTTTCTTTCACTTTGTGATTCTAATACTATGCTTTTCTACATGAATTAGTTTATTATCGAATATAAATAAAAGTGTAACTTTGCAAATCTCACAGCGATGAAGCTGTTTATAAATGAGAAAGTAGGTGCGAAGGTTTTTGGGGCTGTACAGTGCTTACGACTTCTCATACGGTTGGCATAGGTATCGCTATACACAATGTACCGATTTTACCGATTCCGCCCATGATCGACCACCACATCTATCAAATTCGATAAGATACATAGATGTCACCGCTGGTAATGATATTCCAATTTTATTTATCTTTTGACTAGAGTATGGAGCATATTCTTTTTTTATGTGTATATAATATGACATTCATCAGAATTATTAACAAATACACCAGAATACATCCGAAAATTATTTCAATTTTTTAACTCTTTTTTAACTAGTAACTAGGTTTTATATTCACAATATTTTTTAGAATGTTCAAGAAATTTCAAGAACACAATTAATGGGTTTTTAATGATTTCTATATCTACTTTTTTATAAGTAGGTATCTAAAAAGCTTTTTATCTGTGTAATTACTCAAGAATATTATGAGCTTATAGTTATCTCTGTAGGCAAATTAAAAAGAACTATTAGGATAACATAAAGTAAATTATGTACAATCAATCAAGGGATATAATGCATAATACACTCGTGTGTTTTAATTTATTTGTATGGATCACATGATCCAAACATGTCCATATGGACACACTGATGAAGAAAAAGTAGCAAAATGACATATGTGGCATGTATTTACATATATATAAATAAATCAATAAGATATATTTCGTTTATTTTTAAAAAAAATTTAAAATGTCCGTAGTGTTATCTATTAGACATGATCTATGCATGTGTGATGTGCATTATTTTAATCAAACGAGTATAAAATTGCAGCACTTGCGTGAAATGAGTTTTATTTTTCGATTAATATTTTGATGAATATATTCCACTTTAAACTCGGTTATCTCTACGTGAGTTAAATTATATTTTACCACTTGAGTTTTTAAGTAGCAGAATCTCTTAGTTTCTCTTAGTTAATCATCAGCACGTGAATTATAACTCTCGAAACTCGAATAGTAAAATACAGAATTGTAATTAATCTTACATAGAGGTAACATAGTTTATGTTTTTTACCCAATTTTATGATTATCATGTATACCTTTACTACATGAATGCCAAATCCATTAATAAATAAAATATTCCACAAGTTATTGAATTAGTTTTTTTTAGTAGTGGTGCGAAAGCGGAATACGTGTCTCATAATTATTTTTACTGTTTTCAAACTTAGCTAATTGCTATGAAAATAGGACTAAGTTGCTGGTCTGGAGTGAGGTTCGAAACCGCGACCTTTGGATCACGAGGCGAGAGTCCTAACCATGAGACCAACAAGCTACTCTTTTTTTTTTACTTTTTATAAAACAAGAATTTTATTTATAATAATATTTACATGGCCTGATAAATCATCACAGTATATATTTCTTCAGAATACAGCCTTCAATAAAATAAATAAATATATTTCTAGACGAATATTATTTCTTCTTTGAAAACGAAAAGGTGAGAAAAGGGATTAATCTAAAATATTTTTCCGATAAAGTTATTTTATCCTTCAAATCTCCAAAAATATTGGTTGAAATACAATATATACAATATTTCAAAGTAGCAAGTAGAATAGAGCTTATTTAAATAGAGTGCCACACTTTTCTTTCCTGACACACAATTCGTGTAAATATGAAGCTTTTAAAAGCGAATATTGTGGCAGAATATGATATAGAACAACAAATTAAAAGAAAAATTAATACATTATTATAAACTTCTTTTTCAAAAACTGCAAAAAAATTTTTTCGTGACATTATTAATACAATTAATAAAATAAATTTATAAACATATTAAATAATAAGAATAAGGATAATTAAAAAAATCGGGTGTTTTTAAATTGATTTGTAATGATGGTGATTATTTTTATATAGGAAAAACGTGTAAAATGTTAGAGTTAAGGAATACTTAAGGTGTTTAAATAGCAATAATTATTCTGAATTTTCTAACCATGGTTTATTCTTTTGATAGATTTATAACGGTTTACAAATTTTACATACAAATTATACAGAATCACAGTTTGATAAATTAGAAATTTTGGAAATAAGAAAAAGTGTTAAGAGGAAATTGAATATTATAAATAACTAGGTCCTTTTTTACAATTAGTTATTTTTTAAATTTATTTTCTATAATAAATTTCTATAATATTAATAAAATAAAATTATTATTAAATTTATGTTAAGTAGGTACTTTATTATTATACATTTTCCAAATATATCTTTTTTAATATTTTGACTGTCTATACTTCGATTTTTGAGTTTAATTTTGTAAGTATACAATTGTATCCTGACGAAGAGGTCCGGTCGTAGGCCCTGAAACATGTTGATATTTTCAATATAAAAAAGTGGTGAAAACTAAGTTTATTTTATTAATTATAAATTATTATTACATAATTCACAACGTATTCCCAAATAAATCGGCTACCTTCAAATTCACAAGTAAATATGTTATCACATCCATTTATTTTTCGACTTATTTAATATCTAATGGTTTAATCATTGACATTTTGTTGATAAAAATGAACTTTTGATGAATAATTATCATTGTTGGTTATATTGATTAATAATTTTCATTGATTGAATGATAATCATTGCATAAATTTGACCAGTGATCTTTACTATAGTTAGTTTCAGATCCCCGTACGCGCATCGTCTTATGCCAAAGAAAATTCTACGAATCCCAGGTTAACAAACTGCACAACAAAACATTCAAAAATCCTGCTTTCTGTAAATATCACAGTTCAACATTATTATACTACATTTACCCACTTTGTAGAAATAATCCAAACTGTTATCTTCGTAAATCTTATAATTATATTAAAATGCATTTAAATCATCTCTACAATGAGCTACATGAAAAAATGTACAGCAATGAATAAAATATCGACGTGTTTGGTTTTTCTTGGTTCAAATTTATAGATGCCATTTTTTTCAGTTCCATGTTTCTTTGATTGGATGCTTTCTGCAGAACTACGTCCAATTTAAAGTAGGTACATTTTTTGATAAAACTAAATCAATTTTTGATGTTCATAGTTTTAATTTTGTAGTTTGTAGTATGCCTGAGAAACGAATACCAAGAAATATTCTCTTGAAAACCCAGGAACCAAGGAATTCGACCCAGATTAAGCTGAGAAAAACCATAGATTTTTTTTACGAAGACGTATAAAACTGATTAACACGAAGCAGCACAAGACAGGGGGATATGGAAGTACCTTGTCAAGTCTTTGGGCCCCCGACACTACTAGGAAAAATGGATGAAGATGATGATGATGATGAAAAACGCAATAAAAATATTTTGTAAAATAAAGTATTTGAAGACAAAAAAAAAAGTGTATTATATTATGTGAGAATGGACGTAAAAACATTGAAAAAATATTCTAACAAATAAGGATCTCGGAATTTTTATTTCAAGATATTATTAAAATAAGCATTGATATCGTTTATTCACAAATCTCAATATTCGTTTCTATTCACAGATTCTTTCTATTGTAAATATTTTTTGTATCGTAAAATATTATACGATACTTAGACGTTTCTAATGTTGTGAAATTTTCTATTTTTAAACGTACATATTTCCATTCATTCATCTGAATTCTACGTTTTCTCACTCTTGTTGGCCTTATAAAGTAAACATGTTCTCAACTGTTATAAAGGCTGGCAACTTTCAGAAGCAATTTCTATAATTTTATAGTACCTACAGCAAGAGAAATAACATGGAGCTATCAGAATCGTTACGTGAGGAGTTTTCTAGTGCAAACCTGAGCGATCCAAGCAACGTGCATCAGATACAAGTGCAATGTTTAGGAG
This sequence comes from Agrypnia vestita, assembly GCA_016648135.1. Taxonomy (NCBI): domain Eukaryota; kingdom Metazoa; phylum Arthropoda; class Insecta; order Trichoptera; family Phryganeidae; genus Agrypnia; species Agrypnia vestita. Next base: position 10,505 of record JADDOH010005201.1, on the reverse strand, counting down.
TGACAATTAGTGCGAATTTGGAAATTGGTTTAAATTAATTAAGGGACGGTGCTCCGTATAAATTAGTGTCCAATGATATTAGTTTATTAATATAACTTTAAACAATATTTGTTATATTGTATACGTTCTGAGAACACAATTAATGGATTTTGTACACATTTTTTGTTGGTGATCTGGTTGGCTATGAGTACTTTATTTACTGCAGATACTGATACAGATCTACAGTAGACTGGCCAAAACCATTATCTCAGTTGTTCTCCTTCTTCCAGGACCCCGACTTCTGGCAATCCTTTCCTGCATTATGAGATGCAAGATCTCGTACTTCTCTGGATGTCTCATGACACCGCGCGCTGATTGAAATGAAGTAATCGGATTTTTACTATATATATTTTATTGTAGAGATACGAATCTATTTATATACAACTTTAAAAAAATTGATAATGTGTGTATGTTCTTACAGTGGAATTGGTGAACGTTGCATTTTGTAAGATGATTAATTAAGACATCATACAAGTAATAAGTCCTGGGCCGCTCTATAAAGATTTCCATACACGTTTCCAACATAAATAGCTACGTCTTTCTAAGAATTTTATAATTTATCTTATTGATAAAACTTTAATTTATTTCAAGTGGTTCATTTGCTTCCCATAGCCACAATCTCCTGACAATATTAAATATTGAATATCGTTATCTACTAACCGTATACTCGTAAATAATCACAGTAAATAATAATAACCCTTGCGTGACCACGCAACGTAAGTCCCGTGCATGTCACACTCTAATTATTTATCTAAGGATGTCATTCCATCAAGTTACGGATAGACAACGAAATTACAATATTCAGATAAGCGAAATAAGTTAATATTATGATTAAAATATATAATTATCATTGTAACCACTTAGGTAGCTGTGTAACAATTTAACGATGTTTGTAACGGCGAGGCGTTAGAATCTGATGCGTACTTTATATACGTAACGTAGCTACATAATTTAGTAGGTAGTTTGTTTATTTGAATTGCGGTACCGATAGACAATAGAACGCTTGTGGTCGGGTTGAAGGGTGGGGGGAGAGTTACACACGAGATATCGGCCTGGCGTTGGTAATTTCTGATTAAGGGATGGGTGCGGTGCGAAGTTAGACGCCACCTTTGAGAAACGTTAACTATTTAGTGTTCGATTGTACTATTTTCGACGTCTTAGCTGTGTAACCAACATGGATGAGCTGACATGTCTATCGTATATATTAATGATACTCGTTCGATTGCCTGTAATGGGGTAGTTTAAGCTGACTCAATTGCACAGTACATAATTATGTACAGCAAACACGTACGTATCAAATTGGTTACAATATTTCAAATGTGCAATTTACATTGATTAATTCTGAATCATTATTACCTGCTAGGTATACATTTTTTTTGGAATGCTTTTAACAGTTTTTATTTTAATTTTTAATATATTATGTATGATATAAAAACAAAGGCAGCAATATTTAAAAAAATGCAGTCATCGAGGATTACTACTCTATAATATACTGAATTCGATAATTTATAGGAAACATAGCGTATAAATTTATAGGAAACGTAATTCTAGAAAATTTGGGTACATAAAATCTAGATTTCAGTACATTTTAAATAAGTAATCTTCGGTGACTGCATTCAAAACATTTAAGTGCCAGTCCCTCTGATCATCAGCTGTAGATAATAACTTTATTAATATTAATAATGTTATTATCTATACCTCATAATGAGAGAGACTGCTCCCCTCGAAACTATAGTAGTAATTTAATAACTCGTATTGTGTGTGTATTACAAAGTAAAATAAAACATATTTTAAATTATAATGTTTCCTAATCTTTAAATGAAATTAATTCTTGCTTAAGTACCTATATTAATTTCAAATCGAATTTTTAAATAATTTTTAATAATTTATAAAAAAATTATTAAAACTGTAAATTAAAATAAACTTTACCTACTTAACAAAAATTTCTAAGAAATAAATGGATATGAAATATGGGTTGCGTCATATATCTTTTTTCTTTTTTTTAATATTAACGTACAGAATATTTTTGAGTTTGTTCAAATCTTTCAAAACGGTAGTACTGGATTTCTTATCACAGAGACATCATTAATCAATTAATGTATATTATGGATGTCTCACAGAGACGAAACTGTATTTTATAATTATTATTATGGGAATGTAGGTATAGAAGTCATTTATGGTGTATATCGGACTTACGACCGATCGTATGGTAGGCTTAAATGATCACTTTACACATATGTAACGTTCGCCATTTCCACCATGATAGAATATACCATGTCTTACTAATTTTTGAAAGTTGTATATATTTGGATTATATGACACACATCACGTACGTGTTGTAACATCCTATTATACCGGCCTGTGACAGCCATTTTCCTCTTTCCCCCTAAATCCCCACAGATGTCGCTAATTATTTTTGATATCGTTAATGTCAATCAATGAGACTCCCACAATTGATTTTGGGAGACTCCCACAGCAATGTTGATAAATAAAAATAATTTAACAATATTTTTATAAATTATGTGTGTTGTGAGGACACGATTACTGAATTTTGTTCACAGAACGATAATACAGGTCATAGACTTCCATACACGTTTCCCACATAAAAAGGGTAATCTCTGTGAAACTTCTATAATTTATCGTAATTAAAAATTGAATTATCTTTTCCCAAATTACCTTGGATCTGTAACATCCTTATTTATCTATTAACCTAGTTCAATAGTTTTTCTGGGAAATAATTTGTAAAATGTGTACATTTGCCACAACTTTTTAAGGATACAACCTTGACAGCTCTTCTTTGTGATGTGAATATAAAGTAATTTGCCTCACTCCTGACTATCTTTATTGCCCACTTTCAGATAAACTTTGTAAGATTACCCCCGCGTCCCAGCATTTCTCACACCCTTCTCTGCGGCTACCGATAGTAAATCGTTCAAGATGTTTCTTCGAGATAATAATTTAATAAACAAGAATTTTAATAAAAAAAATACTGTTGCAATTACAAAGTATTGATACGATAAAAATGGAAACGACTAGAAGCTTCATCGGTTTTTGAGTGATCTAGAAAGCCATCCAACAACCCGGCATACCTGGCCGCGCTCTTACGGTGGAATTCGATAGTGCAGTGAGGAGAAGCAGAGTAGTAGCTATAAATATCACGCTGCCGAACGGTGACGTTGTTCAAATAGTTGGAGTTTAAACTGCCTTCTGCGAGCTACATACATACTAGTAGCCATATTTTCAAGTGATAATTTTCGGGCGCGAATATTCTGATACATAAATGTGTTCCTAGCCAATTCCAAAAAATGTACATTTACCAAAGTGTTTTATTCTATGGCGAAGAATATGTGACAATATTATAAGTTAAATAGCCAAAGTGATCGTTTTTGTGTTTCCTAGATTACTTAAACGTTTTAATCAAAGTGTGTAATGTTTGGCTCATCTCGTACAACAGCCCACCGAGTTTGGCAATATTATTTTTATAATTATTTTTTTTTTGTGTGTGTATGCATATTTTATATACTTACTTACATTGCTTTACTTAATTTCGTTATTATTATTATATTTGTTGTAACTCGTCAAATATGACGATTACCATGTATTTCTGCCGCAAGTTGTGACATCTTGCGTAGCATTTCGGTAGCGTTAGTGGCTAACATTGTTATTTATAATTATGTTTTTTTGTTGTTTTTATACCTCATTATTATTTTATACTGCATCATTAAGCATTTTCTCCAGCGTTAGTAACGGACATTGTTACATAGAGAATTATGCATTTATTATACCTCATTTTTATATTTTATACCTTATCATTATTTATCATTTAGTGGTGTTAGTGGCGGATAGTGTTTCCTAGAGAATTGTGTTTTTACTTCGTATAACTCATTGTTTTATACCTCATCATTATTAACCACATCATTTAGCATTAGTTACGGACATTGTTGCATGGAGAATTATGTATTTTGATTTATGATTTGTATTTTATTTTTATAAGTATTTTCTCGGTGCCATCTGTACGTTTCTATATCCATAGAATTCCTAGTATGAACCATGTTTACTTTTCTCATTATTTGGCCTCGGTCTTCCCCCTCTTTGTCGCCTTTCTTCGATTCTTCCAACAATAATACTTTTAGGGTAGCTATTATTTCTTACATTATGTGTTGGTTTTGTTTTATTCTTCAACTATCAGTCCGTACCGTACCCTAAAAATAAGAAAAGAAAAAGAAAAAAAAAGGTGGGGGGAAGATGCCATTGTTTTGCAAAACCTCTAAATAATAACAATGTATCTATTTAATCCAGGCAAGGTAACATCTACAAACCAGTTAAATACATGGAAATATACCAGATGTTTCAAGGAAAATTATTTTCTATATATTAGTAGTGGCAAATACGAGCACCTGTTAAATTTGACAGCCGAGGTACCTATCTGTTCGCAGAATTTTTTAGTAGCAAATTAGTTAGTCAAATCAAATAAATAACAAAGAAGTCATTCAAACTATGTATTCCATTTGCGTTTCATTCCAATTGCGTAGTCCAATCACATAGGATTTTTTCTTAACTATTAAAATAACTAGCCGTAACCCATCAAAAATGACCGAACATTGGTTCGCGTCTTTGCTAAGCCCTAGTATATATTTATTATATATTTTTGGCGGTCCGCGGAGAGGTGACCGTAACAACATGAGTGGCCGATTCGGGCTTGCTGGGCCGGAGTTCAAGCCCCATCTCCGGCCGTTTAATTTATTTTTTAGCCGTAAATTCAAACGAAATTACGGACGTTACACGAAGTTACGGGGACAGACAGACTGACGGATGGATGGATATACAATTAAATTATTATGTTTGATTTTGATGAATAATCATACAGTATTTTATAATTATTCATCAAAATGTGTGAATTACGAATGTTGGTTTTCAGTGACTTTGTGAATAAATACATTTTTTTAATAATTTAATGCGTCCTTATAAAAAGGGTCTATATAATACATCAGGTCAAAAAATGATTTTATTATTTTTAAATGATCTAACAGTATGCACCATGTGAGGTATTTAATTTCCTTGATTTCAACTCAATCTTGCCGAAATTCGACCTCAAAAGTTACAAAGTTAACGTGGAAAAGAGTATTTATTCCTCTATATTCATCTGTTAGTAACAAATATGACGATATAGATGAAATACGACAGTTCCAAGATGTCACTGGGATTGTTTAATAACATTAAAAAAATAATAATAATATATAAAAGGCAAGTGAATTTTAGAAAAAAAAATCGGAGATTCTGGTTTTTTCACAAAGTGTTTTTCCTCTCTCCTGTAAAATTTTGTTTTTGCATATAGACCCTTTTTTTAGGGACGCCTTCAATTATTTGTAGGGTTTTATTTCATTCATGACCACTGGCTTCTCACGTTGATGGTTCTAAGTTCGATTTGCCGTGAGGTTATAATAAATATATTTTTAGCTTCAATAACGAGGACTCGTTAAAAAAGCGATCCCGGATATATTTATAATATTATTGTACAAATAAGCTGTAAATATAAGGTTAATGAATAAAAATATTTCAAAATACGTGACGGAAGATTATGTCCCGATGAACATATATAAAAAAAATTAAAAATCATCGGATTTATATTTTTTATGAAAGCTAATAAATTTGTTATGATACAAAAGCACCGAAATCTCATTTAGCATAGATACTGATATAATTGTGTAACCATCCCCGCATGATATATCACCCTACCTACAACGTTCCCTGAACAATTTTATTACAAACGAACATGACACTGGAGGGCTGTTCACCACTTCAAGATAAAGTGCCAAGTAACTGTATGAACCAGATAAATCAATTCGATGGTTAGGTTACTTGTCGTCGCTCGATCGTTCTATTAGGCAGATTCCGATTGAAATACTTACTACCTATTGCAAAGGCTCACATGACGCAATTTCCGGAAAACAATTTATATATGAGTATGGCATCGATAACACAGGCGTTTAGGTGGCATATCTATTTATGATAGAGAAAATCATGAACAAATTACGAAAAAATATAAAATGGATCATAACAAAAAGATTAAAAAAGTGTCGCTTAGTTGGTTTGTTTAGTTCATATGGTACAAATGAATATGCAGAAAATGCTTAAAAATATATATGAAGCGATTGTTGTTGGCACCTAAAATAGAGGATATCCGCGGGAGACTTTGCATGACCATGTATTGGAAGATGGTCTTGTTAGAACTCTCAACAATCGACTTGTGGAGGTAAATGTAAATGTGGAGAGAGTTGTTAGTCAGGATGTAATAGCGTTCTATCTTCCCTTCCTGCTACCCACGGGAAAACGGCTTGATGATAAATTGATTAGACAGCAACTTTTTTGGCTTACAACAGCCCGCTCTTATCACTGGCTTTTCTATTACATGTAGGGTTCAAAAGCAAAGGCAGCAATATCCAAAAAAATTGAATGCCCTATGAACGGGGGTAACTAATTTATAATGAACTGAATTTGAGATTTTATATGAAACATGTTTTATAAATTTATAGTAGATAAGATTTTAGAAGGGATAGATTCATAAATTTTGAATTTAGTAGGCACATTTTAATTAAGTAATCCTCAGTGATTGCACTCAAACCCATTTTTAATTTTTTGGATATTGCTGCTTTGCTTTTATATTCTACAGTATACTTTGATGTAAATGTAAAAAAATAAATTGAATATTGTTGCAAGGACAGGATATATTTCGGATTAAGACAAGAAAATTTGTCGGCTTTCATTTGGACCTCATTTAGAATGTCGTTCCTGGAAGACTAGAATGTAACTAGGCTGTCTATATGTAAATTTTTATTTTTTTGTACAGTTTCTGTAACAATTTATTTATATTTATTTCGTATGAATTTAAACACATAAACGAAGGTAGTTGCTTCAGTAGACAACGTCTATTCTAAATCAATAGGTAAGGTTTGCATACTAAAAAGTGTTTCCCTGAATTTAGAAAAAAAATTCTCTTTAATTTCTATTTACATATTTGACAGTTCAGTGTAGTTTTTTTTAGTAATTTCTATAATTTTTTATCCCGTTTCATTTTTTAGTCTGCCTGATAGTTTGTTTAAAAGTTTTGGGACTACGTACTATTTTATCTAATTATTTATACGTTATTTGTCACGTCGTTTATTGTTTTGTATTAGTGTTTTAAATCCACCCTTCACGTATTCGGCCAATGTCAGTTGGTTAAATCATAAATTAATTCAATCATTTCAAACAATTGATAATGCTCTCAAAAGCGAAATATTTCTCATAAAATTAAAAATGTAGAACTTAAAAATAAGTGTATTTATTTATAAATGTGTGATATGTAGAGTTTTTTGAGGTGATATTTTTTATGTAAATACCTGAAATGATTTTTTTCAAACAATATTTTTATATGAAAGTATGTTGTAAGAACGCAGTTACTGGATTTCGTCCCCAGAGGGACGATTAATTTATTATAATAAGAGGCTTCCACCCACTTTTCTCATATATAAATTAGCTTCGTCTCTATGAGACTTTTATATTTTATTCTTAATTAAAGGGTTTTTTCAATTTATTATTTATTTATACATATGGGCAATACTCTACGTTAGATATATTTACATAAAGATAAAATGCACAAAAACAGACTAAATACGATGTCATTACATTTTATTGGTGACTAAAAATTGACAGAAAAATTGAGCCAATTTTGATATCAATGTTACATTTTGACACTAAGGCATAACGTTTATAAAATACGAATTTTTCATGAAAATATAAAAAACCGTCATCGATAAATCTATTAAAAATGACATTTTAATAATTTTGTGTGGCACGAATTTTGTCCACGATATCGACCCCTTCGCGGCCAGCGCTCCGGCCGGAGGGTGGCTCCGGGCTCCAGGCTCCAGCCTCAGCCCTTAGATAAACAGCGGAAAGCGAGGCTCGCTCCCACCGTACCCATATCACGTCCATTGAGTAAGAGGTGACAAGGTTTTCCTTTCAAAGATACCCTTTCTTAGTGTAAAGTCCACACCAATCAATATGTTTTCACGGTACACCGACATTGTGCCCGCGCCGCGCCCACATAAAGCCCTACCGAAGAAAGCTCTCCGCTTCCTTGGAACGGATATTGTGTTTTCACCAGCGTGCTTTCCACACCCGAATTCAACTGATTTTTCTTTATAATTGCTTTTCTAAATACTCAATCCCGCCAGGTGTACGCGATCAGTTAGACAATTTTATATGTTTTGGAGGATTGGACTACTTTTTTAAATATGTATATTTTTTAAACATGTCTCAACAGCTGTGAATCATAACGAAGAGAAACTTTTAAAAATGTCCGAATGTTGTATTTAGAGAAAATCATTGAATCTTATAATTTTTTTTTCAATCGATGTTTGTACATTCTGTGCCGTGTTTTTATGACCTTTCTGGCCGACATTTCAGATCCCATTGCAGATTCAATCATCAGGACTGATGTGTTGCTACACATCACATCAATGGAAAAAAATGATCGCAAATACACGGCATAATACCCCAAAAGACACAAACCAGAAGATTCTGAGCGGCCGTGAAAACCTAATAAGATTAACCGAAATTTATTCGGTTAACCAGTTAGATTATTGTTTTTTAAATAAACTACGTTACTTTTGCTCAGTTGCTCATTTTGCTCAACATTCTACAACTCGATATGTTATTTTACACTTATGTAGATGGCGTACATGTTTAGTCATTTTGCTCTATTACTAAATACAATAGACAAATAACAGCTAAAACTTTTTCTCAGGTTTTCACGGCCGTTTAGAAACTTCAGGTTAGAGTTTTCTGGGATATTTTTCCAAATATATATATACATAACTTCTCTGGCCAACATTTCGTATAATACCGCTTTGTAGAACATCATTCCCAATGATAGATCCTACAATGGGTTGTTACACGTTAGCAAGAAAGAAGAAAGAACACATAAGACAATACCCCAGAACACTCTAATCAGAATAAAATGACTGTTACGGCTACGCGTTCAACTCTCTACTATCACTTACTCCAAGAAAACGTCTTTTTTTGTTTAATTAATGTGTCTAATCACGTCGTCATTTATTATAAAATCGTAAAAATCATTACCATATATGTGTATAACAGGTACCTAAACATAAAAGGTGGTCCAAATTAAAAGCCGGATTTAAAGTGGAAATAAGTCAGCGTTTTTATTGATTTAAATTATTATTTTATTGAGTATGAAAGTGCACACTCTCCAAATTAATATTATTAAATATCTCGGACTGCTTCGGTTGCAATTGTTTGGAAAAAAAGTTTCGCACTATCTTTGATCAATTTCATCGATATCATGTCGGATTTCATTCTTGAAGTCGTCAACTATTAGTGGTCTGCTGGCATAACAGATCTTGGATTTTGGACAATCCCAAAAAAATAAGTCGCATGGTGTATGTAATGTATCTGGATGGACGTCTGTCTGAGCGCATAAAGGGGATGGGAGATAGATAGAGAAAAAGGGATAAAAAGAAGACTTGAAGAGCTGTTTGAGCATGTAACCGCTGTTTATACCTTGTCTCGAATATTGTTGTAATTTTTACGTAACAATAAAACCAAGAAGAATATTAAAAAGATTTTTATGGATCCCAGGTTTCCTGACTACGGACCCTTCCTAGAAAAAGGAAGGATATCACAGTTTCAAATCACAAAATCTTGCTGGCTAGATGAAGTCTGCGTTTAGTGAAATGATGTGACCAGAAAATTGGTTGTGAAGTAAATCAACATCAGTTGCTCGAGTGTAGCAGGTCCTGCTGAAATCCTGCGAAATTTTAATCTACCCTTTTAATTTTAGCCACCCATTATGAATGTTCACTCACATAAGCTGTACTTGTATGACGAACACATTTGGCCAAGTAATTCAGAGCTGTGTATGTGGTGACATACAATACCACTGTTGGTCTATGCTCACCGTACTCATTCCACGGAGGTGCCTCTGAAGTCCACAATCAACACCTGAGACCTTAAATTGGACCACCGGACTGTGGTACCTACCAACTATGACCATACAAATGGGAGAGAATCATAGATAGGTGACATAATACACAATAAATGGATATATTTATATTTGGAATATATTCTATTTTCAAACTAAGCTAAGAGCTTCTGTTATGAAAACAGCACTAACTTATTGATAAATGTTCAAGTTTTTTGGGAAACATTGTGGAAATTCATTAACTAATCGCTAATTTAAAAACAATTATATAAATTCATAATAATAAAATAAATAATAAAAATACAATTAACATCCAAATATCACATATAACCTCCCCACTCGTATCCATTCTAACCCCACCCCCTACCCCCACTACCATTACATACACCCAATCCCTATAAATACTGTCTATAATTGTTTTTAATTTAGTTTAAAACTTGTTAATGATAACGAGAATATCTCGAAAACGTTTAAACAATTA